>JAXIVD010007233.1:2500-5000 GCA_036785275.1 Cancer borealis
GGAGATGCCCCTAGATGACTCTATGGATGGTGCGCCGCCCCCCACATCCTCCTCCTCCTCCGATATCCCCCACACGCCCACACGCCCACACTCACCCACCCCCGTCGGTCTGGCTACTGCCCCCCACCCCCACGCCCATCCCCACGCCCATGCCCACCCCCACCTCACCCCACAGATGCAGCTTCCCCCCGCCCCCAGACACTTCCATCCGGTTATCAATCTGGTGAGTGTTTGTTTGTTTGTTTGTTTGTGTTTGTGTTTTTTTTCTGTTTATATTTAGATTTATGGATATACTATTTATTTCGTCTCTTTTTATTTTATTTTATTTTTTACTATTATCGTTATTGTTATTGTTATTGTTATTGTTATTATCATCATCATCATCATCATCATCATTATTGTTCCCTCCAGGCTCGGGACTTAACCAATCGGACCAGTAATGGCGGCCGGTCTCCCACCCCCTCCCCCCCACCCATCATGACCCCCCATACCACCCTACCCTCACCCTCACCCACGCCCACCGCCACCCACACGCCCATCAGCTCCGCCTCGTCGCCGCCCACCTCAGGCCCCGCGGCGCCCGCCCACTCCGTGCAGGCCGCCCTCGCCGCCATCCAGGCTGGCTCACTATCACTCAACCAGGTGAGGACACGCCCCCCCCCCGCAGGTGTCAGGGATGTGATGACTCATCCTTCCTCTAATTCAAGTAGTTAGTGTAGAGTAGTTATATCAAACAGCCTTCGCCGGGACCCTAGGGTACCTTGCTGTTTGGGTTCCTTTGTGTTCCCTTGTATTCCCCCTCCACATCAAGGTGGACGTGGTCTTGTCTTGCCTCGTCTTGCCTCGCCTTGCCTCGCCTTGCCTCGCCTCACGGGTGTGTATCCTTACAGCTGATGGCCTTGGGTGCGCAGGGTCCTGGCCTCCTGATGCAGAACCAGCTGGCCGCCGCCGCCGCCGCCGCCAACCAGCTGCCGGTGTCGTCGCCGCTGCCGAGCCTTGGTTCACTCAACCCTCAGGAGCTGCAGGTAACACACGCCACGCCAGGCCACGTGCACACGTGTGCACGTGGAGTGTGTGCACGTAATAGTGTTATGAGTGACGGTGACTTGTGTGTTGGCAGCCATTACCCCCCTTCCCTCCCCCCACAGGCGCTGCAGCAGACCTTGTCACAGCAGCAGCAGCAGATCCAGCAACAGCTGCAGCAGTTCATGTTGTTCTCCCAGCCGAGCGCCGCCTCACAGCTGCCGCCCCAGGCACAGCTGTTCCTGCAGAGTCAGGTGAGTCAGCGTGGCCGTGCCCTGTGCTGCAGGTGTGGTGGTGGTGGTGGTGGTGGTGGTGGTCACACAAGCACCGTAGGGCGGCGCCTTTGTGCCTTGCCTTCCTACCACTCCTTGGTGATGTTCTAAGATGAACTTTTTGTTGCAGCAACTCCAGTACTTGCAGAACCTGCTGCAGCAGGGGCTGTTGGCCTCACCGGGGCTGGCAGGCATCCAGGGGCTGCAGCCCCCCGTCACCCAGGCACCCACGCAGCCCACACACGCCCGCAGCGTGCACCACGCCGTGGCTCAGGCCGCCCAGCAGCTGCAGCAGCTGCAGAAGGCACACCAGCAGCAGCAGCAGCAACAGCAACAGCAGCAACAACAGCAGCAGCAGCAACAGCAGCAACAGCAGCACCACCAGCACCATCAGCAGCAGCAGCAGCAGGGGGGCCGTGACCTGCGGGACCCCCTCCGTGACCTGCGGGACATCCGGGACTTACGTGAGGCACAGATGCGTGACCTGCGGGACGTGCGTGAACCCACACTCAGGCCGCCGCCCCTGGAACCATCACACCTGGGCGGCTCACCCCTCGCCCCCCACCTGCCCCCCCACACCCACCTCACCCGGCCCCCGGTGCCACACTCCCCGCCGCCGCCGCCGCGCCACTGGGAGCCCCTGCCCGAGGAGCCCACGGACCTGGAGGAGCTGGAACAGTTCGCCAAGACGTTCAAGCAGCGTCGCATCAAGCTTGGGTACACGCAGGGTGACGTGGGCCTGGCCATGGGCAAGCTGTACGGCAACGACTTCTCACAGACCACCATCAGCCGCTTCGAGGCGCTCAACCTCTCCTTCAAGAACATGTGCAAACTGAAGCCGCTGCTGCAAAAGTGGCTGACGGACGCCGACAAGACCATCTCTGACCCCACCACCGTCAACAACACCATCTCATCGCCTGACGCCGTGGGACGCAGGCGTAAGAAGAGGACCTCCATCGAGACTAGCGTGCGCGTGGCCTTGGAGCGTGCCTTCCTCCAGAACCCCAAACCCACCTCCGAGGAGATCTCCATGCTGGCCGACAGCCTGTCCATGGAGAAGGAGGTGGTCCGCGTCTGGTTCTGTAACAGGTTAGTACGTATTACACCCACGCTGGACTGGTGGCGCCCTTGTTGTTGTGGTGGTGGCGGCGGTGGGCGGGTCAGGGGGCACACACACACACACACACACACACACACACACACAC
>JAXIVD010007233.1:10000-20799 GCA_036785275.1 Cancer borealis
GTCATTTACGAAGAGAGAGAGAGAGAGAGAGAGAGAGAGAGAGAGAGAGAGAGAGAGAGAGAGAGAGAGAGAGAGAGAGAGAGAGAGAGAGAGAGAGAGAATGTAATGAGTAATGGTGGTGGTGGTGGTGGTGGTGGTGGTGGTGGTGTAAATAGGAGATGAAATTTTTGTTATCAATCATTTTATAGATGCAAATAAAGAGGTGTAAAAAAAATATATATATACTGTTTGGTACTTTTGATAATGTTATTTTTATTTATTTTTTGGGGGGAATACAAAAAGTTAATACAAGTTTTTTATTATTTATTTACTAATTGTTTGCTTCTAATTATCTATCTATCTATTGGTGTATCTATCTATCTATCTATGTATATATCTATCTATTCATCTATCTATTCATCTATCTATATTCTCTTGTCTCGTTGAAAGAAAACAAGTAGTGTGGTTAACTGCTTGTTAGCTCTCTCTCTCTCTCTCTCTCTCTCTCTCTCTCTCTCTCTCTCTCTCTCTCTCTCTCTCTCTCTCTCTGTCTTTCCTTCCTTTATTTCTATCGTTTTTATTGCTCTTCCTCTCTTTATCAACCTTTCTCTATCTACTGATTCTATATTTATCCCTCGACTTAAGGGGAAACATTTTCAAATACCCATTATATTATTACAATTATTATTATTATTTTTCCTTATTCTTAATTACAAACAGAAGCAAGGTAAGGAAATAAGGGAATTACGTGGCATGAAATTTCCCTCCCTCCCTTCTCTCCCTCCTTCCTTCCCTCCTTCTGAGAGCAAGATGGCGGACGAGCACCTGGCTGTTCCACTTACTCCGTCATTATTTCAACTTTGTGAAGGTTGGAGGAGGACAGGTGAGTTAAGTGTTTACCTGTGAGTACCTGAAGGTCATGTGCGTGTGTGGGGTTACCTGTGTACGTGTATGTGCGTGTGTACGTGAAGAAAATGAGGTTATTGTGTGTACCCTAGTCAAGTGTAGTTAATTTACATATGTTTATCATTATTTTTATTCAGTGTTGATAGATATTATTTATTTTTTTTATTTATTGTTAGTATTTTGGATGCATACGAGAGGCTAGTAATGGTAATAATTAGATATATAGGATAACAATGTAATGATTTGATAAGTAATTAGGGTGATTAGGAGAGGTGGTTACAGTCATTAGTCAGGATAGATTCAAACTAGAACAATGTACATTAATATAAGAGATAGGTCTAAGATAGGTTACAAATAGGCTGGTGGATGATTGGAAGAGACTTAGTGACGAGGTAGTTAGTGCACAGACGATAGAGAGTTTTAAAAGAAGACTAGACGGCTGTATAAAGGAGTATTGGAGTAACAGGACTAGACGGCTTTATGGGTGGTGATGAGAGGTGGTTGTAGGTAATAAAGGAGTGTTGGAGTAACAAGGACTACCACGTGCACTCCCTCTAAAAAAATTGTTTTATACATTTTATTATTATTAGTCAATTCCATGTGTGTGTGCGTGTGTGTGTGTGCGTGTCTGTGTGCGTGCATTGTAAATAAAAGCTTTACCAATAAGTCAGAGTAGCACCAAAAATTCTCCTTTAAATACTATTCCAAAAGTAACAGAACATGGTGTCTAGTAACGTGTCCAATTAAAAACGTTTAGATATTAATTAATTAACTAACATAGAAAATAACTCTTAAAAAAATCAAATGAATCAAAAAAATGTATCAATTTGAAATGCCTCCTTTAAAACACGACCATTTAAAGTTACATAGAATGGAGTTTAGCATTATAAACGATGTATATATATATTTTTTTTCATATTAACTAATTAATTAAATCGCATGGAAAATACTTGCACTTCCTTTTAAATTTAGATAACCAAATAATCAATTATCATAGGAAATAGCTTCACAGTAATAATGAAAAAAGTACGTGAATACAAACATTATGAGAATTGATAGGTTTCCCCTAATATAGTACCTGTTTAAATCTAGAGAAAATGGTGACCCTTGTAGCGCATATAGAAAACGAGAATATTTAGGGCGATACTTAGCTATATGTAAACAGGCTCTGATCTCCATTACTTAACACCCGAACTTATGCGACGCTATTGAGCGATCGAGGGCTTTTGGAAGTCACAAGAGGAGTAAAATCGGTCAAAATGTGAAGAAAATCAGCCCAACGTCAACCATAGCTCCCAAAGTGAGAAGAATTGTCAATAGGAATCCAGAAGTGGGGTTACTAGACTGAAATAGAGGAAGGAAAGGCGAAGCTTGGTGTGGTTACGCCTGTTGGCCGGCCAGACGCACCAGCGGGGTGGGGCTTAGCCGGCAGGGGAAGGAAGGGTGACTGAGATGACATTTATATAACTAAATGTGACTTATAATTAAAGTATTAGTGTATGAAACAGTTAAAGAAATGTATTATGTTTAATATGAAAGGGTGAAGATGCACATAATTACTTCGTCTCTGATATATAATAGGAATTAGTGATGGTGGGCCGAGCCACGAGCGGTCAGGCAGAGTAGTGTGTCTCGCTGCACCCTCTCTTACACCCTCTCATACACACCCAATTCCCTTCAAGCAGTCGATTGGTGATGTGTGCCACAGCACTAGTACTTACTACTAACCCACTAATTATTAACAATTATTTTATTTTAGTTTTTATAGATTATTGGTTCAGGATAAGGAGATAGAGATTAAAAATAGAATAATAGGGTGGAATTTTTCAAACTTATCGTGAATATATGATGTTTTGAGACTAAATAACTATTTATTTCACTAGCCTCTCTCTCTCTCTCTCTCTGGAGGTGTTGGTTGTGGTAAAACACATAAGCCAATATTATTATCTTTATCTATTAATTCCTTCTAAAGACTTCTACTACTACTACCTACCTAACATTACTACACCTTACACTTGTACACTCTCTTCAAATCAATCACCTACTGTCTTCTTTACAGGCTCTGGCAACAAGCAGGATTTTTATTATGTATTTTTGTTTTCCCTTAGCCAGTACACTTTCAATGTAAAACAAACAAACAAGGACAGAACAGCAGAATATGGGATAGAGACAAAGGGTCGGTGTAGAGTGTGTCATAAGATAAGAGTGAGTGAGGTTAGTGTGGTCAATACGTAATGGTGTAAGTGCAGTCTCCCTCCGTCTATTTTAGTGACCAAGGGGAGACAGATATGGCTCTGGTTTTGCCGTTCTGTTCCCTTCCCAATACTTTGTTCCAATTTCCAAGAGTAGCCAGTGTTCTTACAACTGAGCTATATACTATTTTCTTTGCCATCAGTATATACAGCAGTGCAATTATTATTAGTAAAGGTGTGGGTACAAGCCATAGTGGATATGATTGGGTATGGAAAGGAAGGACATTTAAATCAAGAAAGGAGGAGTGAGAGAGATGTGTGTATTAGAACAGAAAGTGGAAGTGGTTGTATTTATATGTAGTACAGGTGCAGGGAGGATGGGTGTTTACCTGAGTTTATGTATTCGTCTCCATACAGGTGAAAGTGGTGAGTTTGATGTTAAATAAGAGACATAACTCTACCAACTTATGTGATGGTAATATTTCAGGAGTAAGAATTATGAGGATGTACACAAAATAATAATAATAATATGAACTCTTTATTTAATGTTTATCTAATGTTTCTATACTTTCCAGATTGATGAAGGCCAGACGGAGGACGTGAAGGAAATGAAGGAACGGTGCTGGTTGGTGGACATTGAATAACATTTGATGCTGAATGGAACGGAACAGAACAGAACAGAACGGAACGGAACAGAACAGAACAGAATGAACACACACTCCAGGAACAGAACAAAGAAAGTCATCCCAAGAAAGGAGAAATATCAACTCATTCGTGTCGTTTGGTAGATTACAATGTCAATGTTAGGTAGGAAAAAAAAAAATAAATAAATAAATGGAAAGGCTTTATTTATATTATTATCCTGTATGGGTAATAACGCCCCCCCTCCGCCCCCCCTCACACAAAGTTTAAGGAACACTTTCACTATTGCTCCGCCGTCTCCTAGAAATTTGTATATGAAAAAAAAAAAAATTAAATAAATATTCACCGTTTAACTCTACCAAACTTTCAACTTAACTAATTTTTCAACTTGACTTTGTACTTTACTTTACTTTCTTACACTTTATTCTTCCTCCCTGTTCTGCTGATGGTAAGATACAGTCATTATGTATTCTGTTAGGCAGCATACATGGTGCCTATCACTACACACACACACACACACACCAGCCTCGGAGACTTATAACCAGGATCAGTCAGTCCGTCAGTCACCCAGGGAAGTGCTGACTGACTAAGGACACCAGCCTCACCACACACTTCAGACTGCTCATCAATAACTGGAAACAACAATACAATAAATAACTGAATATAAATGGAAAAAATAAACAAATAAAACATTGAATAACTGGAAATAACAATGAATATGAATAACTTAAATAAATAATCTAATGAACAGGTAAGTTTTTCATCACAGGTAAACATAATAATTCTATATATTCACATTAATAATAAAAAAATATATATATTCCAGAACCAAGATTAGATATACAAAATGTTATTATGTCTTACCTTCCTTCCAGTTTTCCAGGTAAAGTTGATGACAGACACTCAGACAGACGGACACAGGTAAGGGTGGGGAGCCATTACCTCACCTGTCTGTCTTAATTAACCCATACTAACACTAATTACCATCTAATTAACCTGTACACACAAATATAAATACAAAAATAATTCTAACAAGTATTACAAAAATCTATTCAATGACGAGAAAGAAAGAAAAACAAAAAAAATATCAACGTCTCCCCTTAAATTTTTTCCCATTATTATTTCTACTATTATTTTTATTATTTCTATTATTATTATTGTATTTTTTCTTGTGGCTAATTCTGTTCCTGACTCCCAGACTCTCCTCCCCATCACCATCAGCATCATCAGCACCTCTCTTCCTCCCTCTCTGCCCCCCCTTCTCATCCAGCCGAGACATCTCCTGCGAGGGAAAGAAAGAGAGAAAGAAAGAAAGAAAGGAAAAGAAAGAGAGACGAGTTACTTAAATAGGTAAAAATTCAGTCAGTCAATCACTTAATCTAACCATCCAACACACACACACACACACACACACACACACACACACACACACACACACACACACTTACAATCTTAGCGAATCTTTCCGCCTCTGCGACTCTCTCCTCGAGCATCAGCACCTCCTCCTTGACCACCGGGTAAACCTCAAGGCGGGTGTCAAGTAGCTCCTCGATCCTCTGGTACACCTCCACCTCATACTGGAAGGGGGTGGAGGGTGAGTGAGGGGAAGGGTGGAGGGTGAGTGAGGGGAAGTGTATGTATGTATGTATGTACTGTAATTTAATCATGTATCTAAACACTAATACAAAAAAATAAATACAAAAAAAATAAATGAATAAATAAAACAAATAAATAAATAAATAACCGCAGTAATCCCCAGGTGAGCCAGGTTAACGAGGCTCCCTTTGGTTACCTGTGAGACTAAGGTGATGGCTATGCCCGCCTTGCCGGCCCGGGCGGTGCGGCCGACGCGGTGAATATAGTTCTTGCTGTGCATCGGAACGTCAAAGTTGATCACGTAGTCCACGGCGGGGATGTCCAGGCCTCTGAGGGGAGATGAGGGGATTAAGAGGGGAAAAATGAGGGGTATGAGGGCAATTTGATGGGTTAAGAAGATGATCTGAGGGGAATATGAGGGGTTAAAAGGGTGAATTGAGGGGAAAAGAGGGGAATATGAAGGGAATTGAGGGGATATGTAGGGCTATGAGGGGGAAAGAGGAGAAATTGAGGGAATATGAGGGGAAAATGAGGGGAAATACCAGATGCATTGATGGAAACTGATAGTGAAATAAGTCACAGATAAAATTAAAAAAGAAATGAATGCAAAACTATTCTCAAAATACAAACAAAGGGAAGAAAAAAACAAAAAACAAACAAACAACAAGTAAAAATCACAAGAGCGAGAGAATAAAACCGAGAATACAAACAAACAAACAAACACACACATAAATAAATAAAAAAAACAAGAAAATAATCAAACACACAAAAACAAACACACCTTGACGCCACATCAGTAGCCAACAAAATGGACCGTTCTTTGGTTTTAAACTTGCTTAGTGCTCCGAGTCGCTTGTTCTGCGTCATCTTCCCATAGAGCGGAACAGCCGTGAAGCCTAAGTTCCGCAGCATCAAGGCGGTGCGGAGAGTGGAGAGTTGTGTGGCGCAGAACACGATCACAGACTGGCTGCCGATCTCATTCAGGATGTGGATCAAGTATAGGTGCTGTGGAGGGGGCGGGGGGAGGTTAGGTGGAGGGAGATGAGGTGAAGTGAGGTGGAAGGAGGGGAAGGAAAGGGGAGGGAAGTTAGGTCAGGTTAGGTGAGGTTAGTTAGGTGTGTGTGTGTGTGTGTGTGTTATGTGGATGATTGAGTGTGTTAGTTATGTGGAGGAGGAGGAGGAGGAGGAGGAGGAGGAGTTGAGAGCTATTTGTCTATAAATATATCCATGTATGTATCTTAAATCATAGGAAGGAGAGAAAAACAGACCCACCCACAAACACACACACACCCACACACCCACACACCCACACGCACACACACACCCACCTTGTGTTTGCAGGGTACAAACAGCATGCTTTGTTTGAGTTTGGCGACTGTCTGATACTTAGACGACACCTCCACCTTGACCGGGTCCTTGAGGTGAGCACGTTGCAGCTTGGCCACCTGTAACGAGGGGAAAGAACAGGTAACACACACAAGTAAAGGGGAAGAACACACACACACACACACACACACACACACACACACACACACACATACACACATACGTACACATATATATAAAGGTAGGGTTCGTAGCCTTTCAGTCCTGTTGTTATAGTAAAGTTTGAATTTCTGGCTCCTGTTTGTGTCCTGTTTGTTTCCTGTTTAATTAGTGTACAGACCCCCCCCCCCCCCCATTAACAAGGGCAAACAGGTGATGGTCAGTTAGTTTACATTTTTTTTTTACGGTTGGATAATTTAAAGTATTTGTTTCTTGGGGTGTTTTTTCCCGCCTCTCTCTCTCTTCACTTGCTGTTCATTTTTTCCCCTTATATTTCCTTGTTATCCCCTCAATTCCCCTCAATTCCCCTTTGTTACACTTGAAACTTTCCCCCAAAAAGTGTTATTTAATGTTGTAACAATGACCACTTTCATTCCGGTCATTTTGAACGATATTTGTGGCGATAATTGGATTCGTGGAAAATTTTTGACCCGAAAATATTGACCAGAATCGATATCAAAAAAGTTATTGTGAGGGGAAAAAAGAGAATATGAAGGAAAAAAAAAAATAAATAAATAAAGGAATGTGAAGGCAAAATTATGAAGTGAGGGGAAAATGATGGGAGTGAGGGGAAAAAAGGGGAAAAATTATGGGAGTGAGGGGAAAAAAAAGGGGGAAAATGATGGGAGTGAGGGGGAAAAAAGGGGAAAATGATGGGAGTGAGGGGGAAAAAAGGGGAAAATGATGGGAGTGAGGGGAAAAAAGGGGAAAAATTATGGGAGTGAGGGGAAAAAAAGGGGAAAATGATGGGAGTGAGGGGGAAAAAAGGGGAAATTATAGGTGAGGGGAAAAAGGGGGAAAATGATGGGAGTGAGGGGGAAAAAGGGGAAAATGATGGGAGTGAGGGGAAAAAAAGGGGAAAATGATAGGAGTGAGGGGGAAAAAAAGGGGAAAATCATGAGTGAGGTTAGTGTGAGGTTAGGACAAACACCTTGCTGGTCATAGTGGCTGAGAACAACATTGTCCTCCTGTCCCTCGGCAGCTCCTTCAAGATCTTGTCCACCTCCTCCTCGAAGTCCAAGTTCAAGATGCGGTCAGCCTCGTCCATCACCTGAGGACGACACACCTAATTAGTTTCACCTAACCTTAATCACCTTCACTAATTACCATCACTAGAGAAGACACACCTGTAATTCACCTTAAACTAATTATAGATACAAATTAACACTAAAAATAATAAAGTTACTATCCCTACCCTCCCCATACCCCCAACACAGGTCACCCCCTCCCCCATACCCCCAACACAGGTCACCCCCTCCCCCATACCCCCCAACACAGATCACCCGTCCCCCCCCTCACTCACCAGGTACTTGAGAGCCTTCATGTTAAACCCCTTAGTCTTCTGCAGGTGGTCCACGAGCCTGCCTGGTGTGGCCACGATGAGGTGTGGTCGCTTGGCTAACTCCACGGCCTGCTGTGTCATGTCCATCCCTCCCACCACCACCACACACGTCACGCCCACCGCACGGCCTGAGGGTACACACAGGGTAAACGCACATGGATAGGCATATATAAGGTTAGGTTTGGTTTTGTGATTTGGTAAATGTATAGACATGTGCGTACATATGTGGATGTGTATGTAAGGGAAGGTTAGGTTTGGTTTTGTGATTTAGTAAATGTATACACACACACAGGCACATACATACATATATCTATACAAGACTAGCTATATTTCATGATAAAACACACACACACACACACACACACACATACACACACCTACCCAGGGCATCAAACTGTTCCTTGATTTGAAAGGCCAGTTCCCGTGTGGGTGTGAGCACCAGGCCAAACAGGCGCTGGGGCCGGGCTATCAATGCCTGCAGCATTGGCAACCCAAACGCAGCCGTCTTGCCCGAGCCCGTCTCTGCCAAGCCTATCACATCCTTGTCTGGAAGCAAGCCGGGTTGGTTTTATGGTGAAATGAACTGAAACTTAGTTGGAAGTATTATGTTGTTACTATGTACAACGCCGTTTGGTAATATCATAATCGATTGGAATTTTTTTATTTATTTCAGTTTTAGTTCGGTAACAGTTCAAGATATGGAAACCAAATAACACTAATACTTTATATTGTGTAGAATTAGGTTAGGTCATTTCTATGTATGTATCATTGTCATATGAGACCAGCATGAGCTAGTACAGTTAAATAATGGTTATTTTATTATTATTATTATTGAAGCAAGGGTGAAATACAGTTTGATATTATAATAATGATGAAAATAAGTCCAGATTCGTGTTCAGCATGACAGAAAACATCATTGTAACAATTTTCATGAGATTCGGAGGTGTGGAAATTTTCATGAAATTTTGTAGGGTACACCCTTAGAATTTTTGACATAAATCATATATTTTGAAATAACTCGATATGTATGGGGTTTACGTAGAAGACGTTTATATTATAAAAGAAAGAGCAGGAGACGGCCGTTATATTGAGCTATAGGAAATTGAAATTGGAATGTAATTAAAGATGTAGCAGTGTAAAGTATTATGCATTAATTTCTTTCACATAATTTCAATTTTCTTCGTAAGTATTAGAGTTATTGGAAATATAATGACAGTATGAGATAGACATTATCAAACTCCATACCTTTATACATGTGCAACTTTCCTGTAGGACTAATATTTACGTAGTAAAATGAGAAATAACTCCTTCAACCTCAATTCTGGTGGAATTTACGGGCCACAAAATGGAAAATACAAGACATTAGAGTAATGACAAAACTAATTCCAGATTCGTGATCAGCATGACCGAGAACACCTTGGTGACAATTTTCATGAGATTCGGAGGTGTGAGTGTACCTTGCGGTGAACACTGTTTAGTGTATTATTTATTACAAAGTGGTTACAGATGTACAGTAGTGGTACGGCGTTGTCATCTGCTATTCCTACGGCCTGTGTCTAATTACTTACCTGTTAAAGCATCTTTCAAGTTATGTTAAGTTGATTGTCTTGTTAGGTACGGTTAGGTACGGTTAGGTTCAGTTATATAAGCATTTTACCCAAAAGTTAGGCACGTGCCGTATCTACAAACAAACACTATAAGGATACAGC
Source organism: Cancer borealis (assembly GCA_036785275.1). NCBI lineage: Eukaryota > Metazoa > Arthropoda > Malacostraca > Decapoda > Cancridae > Cancer > Cancer borealis. Next base: position 19,912 of record JAXIVD010007233.1, read on the forward strand.
TGCCGTACCTATTCATTATCATTCACGTACAGCCTCACTACACACACCAGCTGGTATGTACAGCATGGAATAATGAATACACTAGCTTTGTCGCTCTATCAGTATAATAAATTGATAAAAGCATGAACAAATCTCTCTCTCTCTCTCTCTCCCTTACCCTTTAGAGCTAAGGGTATTGCCTCCCTTTGTATAGCTGACGGCGTCTTCCATCCCAGCCCCTCACACGCCACACACAGCTCATCCACCACGCCCTGAGGGGAAACAAGGGGTTAATGCACGCTAATTGGGAAGGAAAATAAAGGAAAAATGGGAAGTAATGTGTTTATCTCACGGAAAACTGAAGGGAATATAATGGTTAATTTACGTATGTCAAGAAGGGAAAATAAGGGGAAAATAGGGGTTTCTCACGCAAATCACGGGAAGGAAACAAGGAAATAAGGAAAAAAATATATAACTAACACATATCAGCTCAAAAAAAGCATAGAATTAGACAAAACATGAACATTTACCAATATTTTCCGATCTATATATTTACAAGGCCACAGCTACGTTATACTAAGCCAATATCACGTTATTATGGTATCAATTAAAGGATAAGGTAATTAAGATGATAAATGGTGGTAATTAAGGTAGGTAAGTGTATTGTATTGCCCTCACCAGCTCCTTAAATGTGGTGGTAGTCCCTCCTTCTTCCTCCATGCTGGCTTGTTTACTAAGGCGGCCATCTTGATTTTAAGAACGCAAGAGACACCAGGGCTAAAGATATTAATTATACTTTTTTTTAAAATATATATTAAGACTGAATTAGATTTGATATATTCTATTATTTATTATGTATTATATAATGTCTCGTTTTGTTTACTGTAGTGGTTATTTTGATGTTAAAAA
>JAXIVD010007234.1:5000-20795 GCA_036785275.1 Cancer borealis
CATTTATACATCTCTCGGCTACTAAATATTTCTCATACTGCAGCTGTAAGATAGAATAATGATGTATGATCCTAATCAACCGACACCATTCATCTGTTCTTTTTTCTTCATCAGTGTGTGCAGCGAGTACCACTGAGAAGGATGCTAAGAAGATGACGCCAGAAGAGTGGAAGAAGAAGCTGACCCCCGAGCAATACCATGTGGCCAGAGAGGCAGGAACTGAGCCGGTGAGTCAGTCGTAGTTCCTCCACCTTCTCTACATGCAATAATTCTGTTCCTCCACCTACTCCACATATAATAATTCTATTTGACTCTATATAAATATTTTTGCAGATCTTTCCATCGTCTCTGATTTTCTCGTATATATATATATATATATATATATATATATATATATATATATATATATATATATATATATATATATATATATATATATATATATATATATTCTATTTTATTGTGACTAAAGTACAGCTTTATATTTGTGTTGATCTTATTACTATATTTCCTCATCCATATAGTTGAATAGCACTCAGGTTTATGATAGATTTGTATGTTCCTTCAGTCATTATATTTATGTGATTTTTCTGGCAATAGATTATCTTATACCTTTACTCAAATTATTTTTTTTCCCATGACCTTATCAGTTTTCTCAATATTTATCTTCATGTGGGTCTCCCTTTGCCTTGCCCATCTCAAGAACATTATATTTCTTAGCATTAAACTCCATTTTCTAGCCTTGGTTCCATCTATATAATTTATTGTAGTCTTCTTGTAACTCCCTCCAACATACATTAACTATAGTTTGTATCATCAGCATATAGTGTATATTTCTACTCACTACAAAACTACACACATATAGGTTTATGTAAGCTAGCCATCAGTATTTATTCATTAAAGTTTTCTTTTAATGGCTGAATATTCCTTATGTGAGGTTACATTTTACACTGAAATATAGGATTTAATGTATTTATCTAATTATATTTACCTAGTTGTAGTATACAGGGCCTGAGCTACACTCGTGTGGTCCTGTCTCCGTATCTATATTTGTCCAGTTTTTCCTTCAGTTATATCAGTGTATATCTGTATAACTGTATGCTGTGTTGCCATAGTAGGATGAGGATGTATTAGTGAAAATGATGTCCTACCATTACCCAGCAGTGTGTTCAGGTTAAGTGTGGAAGATCTGTGATATCCTGATGAAAAGTTACTGTTTTCTAGCCGTCTCACAGTACTTTTTCCTCCCTCTTCAATTCCATTGTTATTTTCTTTGCACAATTCTTAAAAACTGATCTAAAGTAAGATATTGTACACTGACTGACAAGCCTTACAGCAAGTCTGGGAGCGTCTCAAATTTTTTTTCATAATTCATGTAGTATTATATATGTATATACTTCAGGTATTTAATCACTATAATAACCCTACAATGCATATGGTAGGTTTTTTTTTTTTTTTAATGCAATGAGTTTGAACCTTCCAGTGCATATCGTGGTCTATTGTTATTATTATTATTATTATTATTATTATTATTATTATTATTATTATTATTATTATTATTATTATTATTATTATTATTATTATTTGTTGCAGCCATTTTCCGGTGAGTATTATAACCACCATGAGAAGGGGACGTACCACTGCGTCTGCTGTGGCTCAGGTCTCTTCAGGTGAGGGAATGGATGGCAGATTAATTAACTATATTTGCCTGAATATAAAACAGTAAGGGAAATCTACGAAAAAAACTAAGAAAATTTGTTACTCATTGAGAGAGAGAGAGAGAGAGAGAGAGAGAGAGAGAGAGAGAGAGAGAGAGAGAGAGAGAGAGAGAGAGAGAGAGAGAGAGAGAGAGAGAGTGTGTGTGTGTGTGTGTGTGTGTGTGTGTGTGTGTGTGTGTGTGTGTGTGTGTGTGTGTGTGTGTGTGTGTGTGTGTGTGTGTGTGTGTGTGTGTGTGTGTGTTAACAAAAATAATTGCCACACTACATGCACCGCTGCCCTTTGTAGTTGTAGTACGTAGCATAACTACAAACCTAAACTTTTAAATACCTAACAGAAGCTAGAAAAAAAAAAACTATACTATCCTCTAAGAAACTAGGAAAATAATAATGTGTGTAGAAGAATATTCAAACATTTCCTACATTGTCTTTCCGCTAGACTACCCACGAGCGCCTGTCTGTTTTTTCAACCATGAATTGATATTTACTACAGCTCATCATTATCATTATTATTATTTTTTTTTTTTTATTGCAGTTCAGAGGCTAAGTATGATTCAGGGAGTGGATGGCCGTCTTTCCACACAGCAGAAGGTGAAGTGATAACCCACACAGACCGATCCTTCCTGATGGTGCGGACGGAAGTATTGTGTGGCAAGGTGAGGCGTGGTTAGAAAGGCTACAAACTATATGATAATAATAATAATAATATATACTTTGTTGTCTTTTTGTTAATAGTGTGGTTGTGGTGATGTGGTGTTTATGATTATTATTTTCCTCTCCTCTTACAGTGCAATGCGCATCTAGGTCATGTGTTTCCTGATGGACCTCAGCCAACTGGTCTTCGTTACTGCATTAATTCCACGTCTCTGAAATTCTCTCAAAATACATGATTTATTTACCTAACCGAGGAGTTGTATGAATGTGTTTATTGTAGAGGATATAGTGTGGAATTTGATGATAATAGAGTGTTTATATTATGATTATATGGTGTTTCAATACTCATTTTAATAAAGATTGGTGAAGAAACGCTCTCTCTCTCTCTCTCTCTCTCTCTCTCTCTCTCTCTCTCTCTCTCTCTCTCTCTCTCTCTCTCTCTCTCTCTCTCTCTCTCTCTCTCTCTCTCTCTCTCTCTCTCTCTCTCTCTCTCTCTCATACATACACACAAACACATACAGACAGGCCAAGGAACTCAACTCGTTAACATAATGTTACGATGGGGGATATTGGCGCGAATGTTTCGCGGGTTTTGGGAGAAGAAGCGGCATTCGGAGTGTCACCTGCAGGCTGGAGTCTGGGTAACGTCTTGTTCAGGGGAAGACGTGGGTACCGATTGTAAATAGAAGGTTAAGGTTTAGTAAACCAGAGAGGATGCCCAGAAGGTCATAGTGCACCGATACATGCACGAATCCACGGAGTGAGGAGCGAGTGCCTGCCCCACACATCACCCACCCAATATCGCACTGTGGAGACAGCAGCTGAGTTTGTTGTGGTGCTGTGTCGTTACTCGTAAAGGGGGTATCACACTGGGCTATTTTTCCTCCTACCTCCAACAAATTGGCGGTTAGCTGCTATATTTTTTTAATCTGTAACAATATTAATATATCGATATATCCATAATATAAACAAAAGTTAAGCACGGCATAGTCACCCGTATTGAAAGTATTCCTAACGCCTTACCAGTGAACTTCAATCCAAGGTCTAAAAATTTCTATAGACCTTGCCTTGATCGTAAGTCTAGTAGGTTTGGGGGAGCAGTCAGTAGTCAGTTGTCAGTGCTCATGTTGCGTGGATTCTCACTCACTCGCGTGCACAATTAAGTCATATGTTATCGGTTGTGCATAACTCATAACTCGTGTACTTGTGTCGATATCACGCGCGTGGACCAGTGAATGTAAAGCTTGCAAGGTGGTAGTAGCAAGCAACAGGCCATCGTGCACGCCACCTACCTAGTTCTCTGTCACTCTTAAGGAGACACGAAAAAGAAATGAGAGTAAATCCATGTGACGTATTGTGTAATTATGGAAACAAAATATAGTGAGACAAGATACCGTGCCCTGTCGTATTTGGCAAGCTGCTGTGGTCACCGAAAGTCATTCAAGATTCAAGGTAAGGATAATTTTTGCAATACTAAGGTGCATGTACGGTCTAACTAGCCAGGTATTCATAACATTGATCCGATTAGAGTTGATGCAAGTATTTCTGAGAGCTACCTATGGGTAAGAGTCACTGCATGTTAATTATTAAGTATAGACCGCAGCCAGTGTTTAATATATGGGTGGAATGTTTAAAGTTTAGAAAATATTTATACTTAGAGCCAGCATATAACTATCACACAGGTCTCCTAAGCAATCCTACATCTTCTGACCATTAGTACATTTCCATTATAGTGAATTCTTATTACAATATTAATAAGAAAGTTTGCCTTTTAACGTGACAGTCCAGCCAGCCCCGAGCGGCGCGCCACCTGCCAACACAGCAGCCGACAGCTATCACAGCCAGTCACAGCCTAACCACCGAGCCGCAAGGATGGAGGGGAAAGCCTACCTTACCGAAGAAGCTGCTTACAAGAACTTAAAGCAGTATTACGACAGCAATGGATCTAAGCTTAACATTCTACAGATGTTCAAGGAGGACGCTGACCGGTTCAAGAAATACAGGTAAGAATGCATCAGTGTAGCACGACGATATAGCTGATAGCCACTCCCCATATTTCATGTTCATGTGGTTTTTACCTCGTGTATACTTTAACATACAAGTATTTTAGCCTCCACAGGATAAATGTTCAATATAGCGAGTGTATCGATTAAAATATGTGTGTTTGTGAAGTAGATAAGCAGGGAAACCAGTGTTACCGGCGACTTTACTCCCGTCACCTTGGCGTCGACCTTCATTGTCCTTGACTGGCGAGGCACCGGGAGCGTCCTTAGAGGGGAAGACCCACCACACTTCCCCCTCCTAATGACACCCTTACTGACATCCGTTATGTTAATAGGAAAAGAAAGTATTGTTCTACGGCCAACACAACAGCCGGTTAACGTTGTCGTCCTCGCTCCCAGCTCAAGGTCATGGCTGTCACGTAGAGGTTTTGACATTGGGGTCGGGAAATGATCAATATCAAGGTCATGTAAAACGATAGCTACGTTTCTATGCTTGATTTGCCAACGAAAGTTCTTCTATTTTATTATTTCTCGTTATCTTTAGAAATTGTGATCGCTGGGATGGAAATTGTCTGTTGAGTGAAGGTTGGGATCGAAAAATTATCAATATCAAGGTCATGAAAAACTATCGCTACGTTTTTTTGCTTGATATGTTCACGAAAGGCCTTCTATTTAATTATTTTTAGTTATCATTATAAACTGTTCTCGCTGGGATGGCAATTGTGTATTGAGTGAAGGTTGGCTGGGCTGGGTGACCGTGAGGTGTGTGTGGCGGGGAGAGGGAGTGAGTTTCCCCACCTGACTCACTGTTCATGGCTCGAAGGATGGATGAAGAAAGCATGACACTACACTCTGCAAGGCTAAAAGGCTGTCTAATGTGGCAATGACGATTATGTAAACACTTAATTATTCATACGATTTGATGTGGCCAGATTAAATGGTATTATTATACATCTTCACCAAGATGCCCTAGAGAATTTTGGGTTATATTTTTGCATTACCTGATACATTTTGAGAAGGTTTTCTTTATTACATTTTCGTCGCAAATTCTTAGTTTGTGAGATATTCAATGTTTTCTGTGAGACCTCTGCGAAAAGTAAAGTTTAGTTTGGTTTGAACAAGGTTCTGTTATTTGTCAATGTAGGTTAAGGTTTGGTTAATTTAGGTTAGGTTAACTTAGAAGCTATCAAATGTTCTCTATGACCAAAAGTAGGGAGTTTGACGATGTGCAAAAGCCATTTTATTTCGTGAACAGATGCCATTATGGTGAAGATGTAAAATTTTACCAAAAATTTTCATATTTTTCACGTTTCCTTTTTTTCCAGTTTAACCTTGAAAACCCCTGAAGATGGAGACATCCTCTTCGATTTCAGCAAAAACCGCATCAACAGTGAAGTTCTGAAGCTGCTGATGGATTTGGTAAAACTTTTCACAATAGTTTCTCTTAACCTTGTTTTCTTTGTGTCAGATAACTTAACTAGTAAACATTTAATTGTGTAGTTTAATATGATGGATTGTATCAAATGTTTGTTGAATTATTTTAGAGATTGTAGATGAGTATGGTAGATGTGAAAAAAAATGATAGAATAAAAATAATGGATGCAAGATAATGGTTCTCTGTCAAATGGAAGGACTAGAATATGTAAGAGGAAAGGGAGAAAGGGGAATTATAGCATGTAAGGAAGGAATGCAAGGACAGGAATAAATGGAGACTTTTCTTTTGTTGCCATCCTTGGTGAGAGTTTCTAGGAACAGGTATAATATAGGTAGATGTGCATATTTTATTATTTTTTTATATGGAAGAAGAGAGGAGGGACAGCATCACCGCAGTACAATTCTTTATTCACATTTATTTATTATTCAAGGGAGAAAGAGAGTAGGAATGACATTACTTTAGTACCATTTTTTTATCCCACTTTATTCTTCAGGCTCGCGCTCGTAAACTTGAGGCTTCACGGGATGCGATGTTCTCCGGGGAAAAGATAAACTTCACCGAGAGCCGAGCTGTCCTACACGTGGCACTCCGGAACCGCAGCAACACTCCCATTGTGCTGGACGGGGAGGACCTCATGCCTGGGGTGAATGCAGTGTTGGATCACATGAAGGATTTCTGTGGGAAGGTAAGAGTTGGAGACAGGAAGTGGTTGTTGTAGTAGTAGTGTTTTGATCATTATGTCGTCTTGTGTATATTTTGTTTACTGTGTGGTATATATTTTTCTGTCAAAGGTAGGTGTGGTCTTTCTGAAGAATTGTAACTGTAATCATTCTCTCTTATTGTTTTAAAAGAAAAATAATAAAAAAACACACATACACACAGTGGGGCTTACACTGTATTTTCCTAAGTCTAGTCACTCATTTTAGTGCAGGAAGTAGATGATTAAGTATTGAAAACATGTAAACTGTAAACATTTCCTGCTAAGTCTGTTCTTAACACTATTTCTTAAGTCTAGTCCACTCATTTTAGTCCAGAAATTTATTATTAAGTATTGAAAACATCTAAACTGTATACATTTAAGGTAATATGTCTTGTAATTTGCAGGTTATTTCTGGAGAGTGGAAAGGTTACACTGGCAAGTCCATAACAGACGTGGTCAACATAGGAATTGGAGGCTCTGACCTTGGCCCTCTGATGGTCACCGAGGCACTGAAGCCGTATGCAACTGGCCCTAATGTCCACTTTGTGTCCAACATTGATGGCACCCACATGGCCAAGACCCTAAAGGTATTATATAGACAAAAAATATTGTAACATGTTTATCTTAATATTACTGTAATCTATTTATTTTTTTGTCTATAAACTAAACTAAACTAACTAATTGTGATGTAGGAATTGATTTAAACCTTGGTGCTATTTGTGTATATATAATTTTTTTTTTTTTTTTTTATCATTCACCTTATGTAGTACAATATGAAATTATGGTGATGATGAATAATGAATAATACAATAATAATACACTCATACACGTCATAGATAGTCCAGATAAGAGTGACCTATGGACCAAATTATTAAGTGATATTTCTTCCGTCCGTATGGTTCAGTTTAATATTGAATGTGGTGATGATATTGAATGTGGTGGTTGTTTTTTTATTGACTGTGAGTGTTCTGTTTGTTGTAGCTTCTGAATGTGGAAACAACCCTGTTCATTATCGCCTCCAAGACCTTCACCACTCAGGAGACGATCACCAATGCTACCTCGGCCAAAAACTGGTTCCTCGACACTGCCAAAAATGTAAGGATCTAATTGGAGTTTGATATTTATTTTCAGTTTTAATTAATTACTCTAGACTGATTTACCTTTATTGAGAAAACTGCATCTGGTTGAGTCTGGATTATATCTCATGTTAGTATAGGAAGAATTGTGTATGATGCTGTATAATAACTGTAGTGTTTGAGTGTTCATTGCCTGTCACTCCTTATCTTAAACACGGATACATTTGCATAAATTAGTACGATTGCGTTAGGTTTAATTGACATCAATATGAACAACAGTCAAAGATTATGATGATGATTAGATAGATGTTAGGAATGTCAATCAATCCGAACTTAATTATTTTGATATGAATGTTGGTTCAAGAATTACATACTTAAACTTACATATGGCATCAGTAAATACTTTTTTTTTTCTTTTTTTTTTTCCCCCCATTACATTACAAAATTAGGTAGGAAAAAATCCCGCTATATATATAATCATAATTCCTTCCCTCTTCCTCCCAGCCCAAAGCCGTAGCCAAACACTTTGTAGCGCTGTCCACCAATGCTCCCAAGGTGAAGGCATTTGGCATTGATGAAGCCAACATGTTTGGGTTCTGGGACTGGGTTGGGGGTCGGTACTCCCTGTGGTCTGCCATCGGACTCTCCATTGCCCTTCACATTGGCTACGACAACTTTGAGAAACTCCTTGCCGGCGCACACTTCATGGACAACCACTTCAAGACAGCTCCACTTGAACAGAACGTAAGCACCACACTCGCCATGTTAGTTATAATTTTAGTACACTGTCGTCATCATCAACTTAATAAGAATTTAAGTTTTATCAGTATTTTATGAGAAGCATTCATTCACCATGGCCTTGTGGAACTTACAGCTCATTATAACCTAATCTATGGGTAAGGCTGTGACCTTTCACACACCACACACACAGTAACTGTTTGGTCATCAGTGAAACTTTGCACCTTGAGCAACGCATGAACGTGAGCCTGTCCAGTGACAGGCTGACATTTGGACGATCTTTAGACACTTAACTAAAAGAAGTGGTAGTACTCTCACATCCTCCACACATTAACCACTACTGTTGTATCACCATAGAACAATTACACTCAATGCAATTAAGTCCATTACATCAACTTTAATTTTCACACGCTGATAGATAGATGATTTTACTTACATTTGTCACACTTTACCAGATTCCTGTGATCTTGGCAATGCTTGGAGTGTGGTACAGTAACTTCTATGGTGCTGAGACCCACGCCATGCTGCCCTATGACCAGTACCTTCACCGCTTTGCTGCATACTTCCAGCAGGGAGACATGGAGTCCAATGGAAAGTAAGGATTGGGATGCAAGATGTGTACTGGGTTGTTACATCGTTAGGACTGTTTAAGTTATAATAATCATGATCAATAATGTTTATATAGTCACTGATTATAGCCTCATATCTGTTTTGGTATATTGACAACTTCTGTTATATATATTAGTGATAACTTTTGCATTGGTGATTTTAAAATGGGAACATAAGAACATTATAAAATTATTAGACTGCAAAAAGGCCAGTTGACCTACACAAGGCAGCTCCTGTGCACCTAACACTTACCATCTCTTTTAGTTGTAGTTCAAATAGGATTATCAGTTGCCATCCAATTAGTACGTGTTACTCCTGCCATAAAGGGAATATTTCATGGATGTTGAGTGTTAGAAAGACATACACACACACACACTCACCACCTCCTCCTCCTCTTAGATACGTAACACGCAGCGGCCGCTCCGTTGAGTACAGCACGGGACCCATCGTGTGGGGTGAGCCAGGCACCAACGGACAGCACGCCTTCTACCAGCTGATCCACCAAGGCACCAGGCTCATCCCAGCAGACTTCATCGCACCGGCTAAGTCTCATAACCCCATCGCAGACAACCTACACCACAAGGTTAGAATTTTGAGGTTGACTGAGGTTGACTTACTGAGGCTGACTTACTGAGGTTGACTGATCTATCACTAACACAAATAGTAAATTCCTTAATCTTCCTCAAGTTAAATTTCATTGTCATTTTAAGTGGTCAATGAAAAGAAAGTAAGGGAAAGTTGCATGCCAGGTAATTTGGTGTTGGTTCTGTAAGTGATGCTATTTTGTTTAAACTTTAATGATCTGTTATTGTGTTTATATTTTATTACAGAAGAGTTAGATAGGTCGAATTATAGAGGTTATAGTGCAGTAATGCTTGTGAACTCTATATATAGACACCTCAAGTTATAACACAGCTAATCCTTCCTTAATAAGATAAAAAATAACACTCATTCCTTCCTTCCTTCCCTCCCACAGCTCCTCCTGGCAAACTTCCTCGCCCAGACGGAAGCGCTGATGAAGGGTAAGACTCAGGCCGAGGTGGAGGCTGAGCTACAGAAAGCTGGCATGCCCGAGGACCAGAAAAAACGCATCCTCCCCCATAAGGTGTTCAAGGGTAACCGCCCAACTAACTCTATCATGGTGGAACGCATCACTCCCTTCACCCTCGGAGCACTCATTGTTATGTACGAGATGAAGATTTTCTCCCAAGGCATCGTGTGGGATATCAACTCTTTCGACCAATGGGGGTGAGTCTGGATACCTTGTTTTGGTTTTGTTGATTTTATTCTATTCTATTCTATTGATTTATTTTATTTATTTTTATTTTTTTTCTCTGCCTACTAAACTTATTTATTCTAATCTATTTTATTTTATTTTATTTTATTTTTATTTCCTCTCTCTCTCTAGCCACCAAACCTCACCTCACATTACTCCATTTTTGTCACTTTCTGGCAAGTAATAGCAGTGTAGTGTAACTCTAATATTTATTTTCTCACATTGCCAGTTAGCTATTAGTAATACTTTGATAATCGTATGTACATTTGTTACAAGATAGTAATAATTTAATGAGCTTTTTAGAATGTAGGATCAAAGATATATATAAAGGGTTTAGATCATGTTGTGTGTGTAGTAGAGTTGTGTTCACTTAGTAGTAAGGAGAGTTTTATGGTGGACAGTCTTAGAGTATGTTAAGTTTCCCTTTAACACGAGGAAGATGGTTGAGGAAGGTAAGAGACATAAGGAAACAGAAGGTTCATCATGGCAGTAGTTTAGTGCATGACTAGTTTTGATATGAATGACAGTTATTTGTTGGGTATTTGGTGTAGTAAGGTGTAGCAAACGAAGAGTTTATTCCCAGTGTTACGTTCAGCTTAACACTACTATAGAGAAGGAATGGAACTTACATATAGTGAATGGTTTATTCCTAGTGTTATGTTCAGCTTAACACTCTACTATAGAGAAGGAACAGAACTTATACATAGCGAATAGTTTATTCCTAGTGTTACGTTCAGCTTAACACTACTATAGGAAAGGAACAGAACTTATACATAACAAATAATTTATTCCTAGTGTTACGCTCAGGTCGACACTCACTCCTTGTGTTACGCTCAATATAGCTTTGTTGTTTGTGGTGAGTTTCCAAACCCTCTGATGGCTCCTTGCCATTTCAGCGTTGAGCTTGGCAAACAATTGGCCAAAGCCATTGAACCCGAACTGCAGGACAAGACACCCGTCTCCTCCCACGATGCCTCTACTAATGGTCTCATTAACTTCATCAAACACCACCTTTAAGGGCGACCTAAAGGCTGCCTGGCTGGCTGGCTGCACCCTCATTGTCTTGGTGGTGGTAATGGTGATTCACTCTTGGGGTCATGTGTGCAATACTTATACAGGAAGTCTGCATGACAATAAACGTATAATTTTTATATAAAGCGTTGTGTCTCGTGTATTTTCATCGTTTCATATTATATTAACGAGACTGGTAATTGTTTAAGGTCAAAATAACAGAATCCTGTGAATCAGATACAGCAAGGTTATTGTACATCATGTGCAAAGCATCCTCAATTCAGATTGCATATAAATATAAAGTAAGAAAGTATTGATTGTCATGAAATCAGATTGTATTCATGAATATAATATGGTGTAAGAAGAAAGAGAGAGAGAGAGTGAGTGAATCTGTGTAAACTATATTTGTAACAACCTTGCTTGCAGTGAAGACTACGTAACACAGCGATTTGCTTGGTTGTAGAAGGTGAGTGTTGTGGTGGTGTGTTGCCTTGCACATGCTAGGCTGGCTTGGTGCTGTGCTCTGATTTTCCTTTGCTGTTGATCAAAATTCAGTTCAAAGGTTGTTACTTGAGGCTGGTAAAGGATGTATGGTAATGGTATGGTAGTAAATGTGTATATTTTGATTGTTTAGAACAGTCTGTATCATGTATGGGTTATATACACTATAGCTGAAGTGATTGTAGTGTAATGTAGTGTGTATAACAGTATTGATTATAACAGTTTACAAATTGTTATCAGCATAATATTCACACTACATTTCACACTGATAGATCAAGGCTGTTATTTGCATGAACATATCTATTATTTAACAGCGATTTTGTACACATAATATGGATCCTATTTATTATTTAATTAAAGTATATGAAGGGAATTATCGCCTGTAGTATTTACTGTTTACCTGAGCAGGTGTGTGGGTGGGTGGAGGGAAGGTGTGGAGCAGTATGTAGTGTGTTTGTGTATTGGTTGGAGTATACAAAAAGAGTATAATGGGTGATGTTAAGTATGAATATAACATGATAGGAAGGCGCTCTTAAGTGTATCGATTTGTTTTGTTTTAAATGAAAACAGTGCAGTCAAAGTCAAGTAGTGGTGGGAAAAAAAATTTGCCCCCGAGCTATTTACTTTATTTTCTCTCTCTCTCTCTCTCTCTCTCTCTCTCTCTCTCTCTCTCTCTCTCTCTCTCTCTCTCTCTCTCTCTCTCTCTCTCTCTCTCTCTCTATATATATATATATATATATATATATATATATATATATATATAATATTATATATATATATATATATATATATATAATGTATGTATGTATGTATGTATATATATATATATATATATATATATATATATATATATATATATATATATATATATATATATATATATATATATAATATTATTATTATTTTTATTGTTTTTTTTTTTATCAAAAGGATACCGGTTAAAGGAAAAAAATTAAGTATTAAAAAAAATCCCCGCTTGTCGCCAGACCTTGTAAAGAAGACAGTAGGAAAAATAAAGACGGGGGGGGGGGGGGGGGGGGGGGGGGGGGGGAAGGAGTTCAATTTAGTATCAGTGTAAGGGGTGAAAGAGTGAAGATACTGGTTAACTCTTGTATTAGGTAGATGGACAGAATAAGGATGAGAAGAAGTAGAAAGTCTTGTGCAGCGAGGCCGCGGGAGGGGGAAGGCATGCAGTTAGCAAGTTCAGATAAATTCCTTATCACCCCTCCAGCACCTCTTTGTATGGCCTGCAAGCGTTCACAATTAGTAACAAGAATGCAAGGGTGTCAGGGAATATATAGGAGTCCTGGCCATAGCAGACGACTAATGAAATTGATATTCTGGCGGCGTCACGGGTAATGTTGAGCATAACGAGGTGACGCCAGCTGGGCAGTTACACAAAGGAAGGCATTATGACCTCCGATGACTGGCACTTCTTTGTTTAATGAACTAACTAACACGATGACAGGTATTGTGACCTCTCTCATGACTGGCACTTCTGGGTTTCATTAACTTACTAATTATACGACTTGGGTATTTACATTGGTTTGAGTGAGTCTCCTATGCTGAGGAAGGTGAGCTTAGGGACCTGCTTTGTGCTCGTGAATGCAGCTGCACAGACGGCTTCTTCCATCTTCATTAGACTAATTTCGAATAATAAGGTTGTTCAGGTTTTTGCGTTGAATAACCACTCCTTAAGACCGCGAGACAGAAGGGCTTTAAATCCGTGTGTCGATAAAGACGGTTTTCTTGGGTTAGGCTTCAAGGGAGTCTGTCGTAATGATGGTCTGTCTGCTGCCTCCCCTCCTCGGCCACCTAGGTTGAAACTGTAGTCTTCCCGCCCTACCTACCACGCTCTATCTAGTGATACTTAAACCTTTATTGAATATCAAATTATGGAGGTATTATTCCTACCCTCTTGTTAAGTTTACTCATCTGTAATTTTTTCCCCGCTCTGAGAAAGCCATGATGGAGGGGACGACGCACCACTACTCTGTTATCGAGAGACTCATTAGACGGGCAAGTAGAGAAAAAAAGTTGATCGTAAACTAGTATAATTATGATATAGGAGCGCGGGATGACGGATGCCACGGAAGCAAATAAGGTAACTCGATTAGAAGAAAGTGTTGTGCTAGGTCAGAGGTCACCAAACTACGACCTGCGACTTCAGTTCATCAGGCTCGCCGACAGTACTTGCATTTGCTTGATAAAATGTATGAGTAAAACCTCAATAAACCATAACACAAAGAAAAACGGAAAAAGAGAATGAAAAAAAATGAGAAAAAAACACCGCAATTATTTGCTTACATTCAAGAGTGTTATTTATAGCGTGTTAGGTACAGTAAAAGAAGCGTTAGGACATGACGACCTACAGATGAAGGTGTGTGTTGTGTTGTGAGTGTGTTATGGTGGGCTGATGGGATGACGAATCTGCAAAAATCGACTAAAATATCTGTATACCGAAGGGCTTCTAATGCGTAGTAAGTGCTGAGTCAATAGGTAGCTTTAAAGAGGTTGGATCAGAGTATGATCAGGGGGATGGTGAAATATTGTATTATTCCAAGGATGGGAGACAAGGAACTGCCTCGTGTAGGTCCATCACTGGCCTCTTGCAGTCTCATCAATTCTTATGTTCATATGTTCTTGTGAGAAGTGAAAATGTAACAGGAAGAGAAGAGAGATTGAAACAAAATCATATAACTAGATGAATATGTGTTTTTTGTGTTATCTGAAATTATTATGATTGCCAACTGTATATATTTATTTTATTTAAGAATAACACGAACTCAGGGTCATGCTCTCTCTCTCTCTCTCTCTCTCTCTCTCTCTCTCTCTCTCTCTCTCTCTCTCTCTCTCTCTCTCTCTCTCTCTCTCTCTCTCTCTCTCTCTCTCTCTCTCTCTCTCTCTCTCTCTCTCTCTCTCTCTCTCTCTCTCTCTCTCTCTTCTCTCTCTCTCTCTCTCTCTCTCTCTCTCTCTCTGTATATTCTTTTCATAAGCTGCTGTTTTTTTTAATCAATTTTCTCGATTCTCTGTATGTGAAAGATAATATTTAATTTTCTTTCATAAAATTTTACATTTTACTTTCCCACATTTTATCTTTTGATAATCATTTACTTATTGATTTTCGTTCGTTTGGTAAAGAAAATATATATACTTTTTCAACATTAATTTTTTTTCCTTCAAATCTTCATTGCAATACAAACCATTTATTTATTTTTTGTTTATTATTCATCTATTTATTCATTTATTCGTTTTATTTATATATTTATTTACTTTTCTTAACATTTTATTCTATTTGTATTTTTTTTCATCGCGATTTCTTCCACAATTTCAATCCAGTTCGCTTTAGTAATTTTTTTTTCCCACAGTCTTTGATTTTCTTTAATATTTTCTTTGGAATTCTCTTTATATTTTCCTCTTTTTTTTTTTTTTTCTCTCTTGTTATTATTTCTAGATAGTTAGCTTCGATGACTAGTTTTTTCAGTGTGTGTGTGTGTGTGTGTGTGTGTGTGTGTGTGTGTGTGTGTGTGTGTGTGTGTGTGTGTGTGTGTGTGTGTGTGTTTTGCCTTTCATGTTTTTCAGAGAGAGAGAGAGAGAGAGAGAGAGAGAGAGAGAGAGAGAGAGAGAGAGAGAGAGAGAGAGAGAGAGAGAGAGAGAGAGAATCTTTACGGACCATGTAGTATATAAGGATTAATCTTTATTTACAAAGATGGACGTTCAATGCTCTCTCTCTCCTCTCTCTCTCTCTCTCTCTCTCTCTCTCTCTCTCTCTCTCTCTCTCTCTCTCTCTCTCTCTCTCTCTCCTCTCTCTCTTTTTCCTCTCCCCACATTATATTATTTACTACTACCGCTACTACTACTACTACTACTACTACTACTACTTACTCATTATACTCTTTAGCCATCATTCGCTTCACTGTCTTTTATCACTTCCTTCTTATTCTCCTTCCATCTGTCGTTGGTTGGAGGAGGAGGAGGAGGAGGAGGGAAGAAGACAGCGGCCCTGTTTAATAATACCCAACACGGAACTCTCTGAGACGAAAAAAAACGAAGAAATAACGTTTTGTAAGAATCCAT
>JAXIVD010007235.1:0-10000 GCA_036785275.1 Cancer borealis
CTGTATCTCTGGTCAGCTGGTGGTGTTACGTCAGTGTGATGCATGAGTGAGGCTAACACTCCACTCACTCCACAGCCACTCCGCATCAACTACACGAACTCCAGTGATTCATTGTGTAGAGGTAGATACTCGGGGGTAACTCACAAAACTCACCACCCATACCTACTCCAATCACACACACGTATATACTTTTTTTCATGCTGTACAACTACCCTTCCAAATATACATATACTGTAACTCATAAAATCAATTAACTTTAAATGGAAAAATAAAACTAGTGTAAAAAATCACGTTCACAGTAAGACATAAATCCTTAAAATCCTCAAAAGTCCAAGGCAGTCACGGCAATATTAAACCCAATAACGACAATAACAACAATAACAACAAGAACGGCAACACAGCGCCGCCGGCAAACATTAAAAAAAGGAGTCAGGGCGTTTCTTGCAAGTTGTCGGGGAGGAAGGCGTTTGCGGGACGACATCACAATTTTCAAGAACCAAGACTTTGACTGGTGGTGGTGGTGGTGGTGGTGGTGGTGATGATGGTGATTGTGGTGGTGGTGGTGGTGGTGGTGGTGGTGGTGGTGGTGGTGATGGTGGTGGTGGTGGTGATGATGGTGGTGGTGGTGGTGATGATGGTGGTGATGGTGGTGATGGTGATGATGATGGTGGTGGTGGTGGTGGTGGTGGTGGTGGTGATGGTGGTGGTGGTGGTGGTGGTGGTGGTGGTGGTGGTGGTGATGGTGGTGGTGGTGGTGGTGGTGGTGGTGGTGGTGGTGGTGGTGGCGGTGGTGAAGTAAAGTGAAGTGACCCAGGTAAGGGTAAAGGAGCAGCTGGTGACATCACAACAAGAATGGAAAGCTAACCTAACCTAACCTAACCTACGGGTCCCATTCGTTTCTTAATCCCTCAAGGTCTTCCCCATTTCCTTTACCACCACCACCACCACCACCACCACCACCACCACCACCACCACCACCCACATCACTTCATAACCACTGGCAACTTGATAATACAATGTAGTACACAAGTCAGTTTTATTCTACTTTTTTCTATTTACCTGTTGTTATTTAACGCAGTTCGTCACGCCCATTTTTCTGGTTTCGTCCCTGTATCCTGTTCTGTGTCTTCCTTGGCGTTGTTTTATATTCCTGGCGTGCAATTCTGTCAACATAACTGTCTTCTTAGCGTTGTTCCACGCACAACAAGGATCTAACAAGTCAATTTATTCATAATCGGAGCCAATTTATCTTATGCTTTTGTTTGATCAGCCATCGATAACGTATTCTGGTCAACGTTTTATCTAACACCAAAGTCTGTCCATGTCCAACCTTCTTTATTTTTTACTCCTCCTGAGTTTACCTTCTAAAACTTTCACAAGACTCCAAGTTTCTGATCCAAAAGTTGTGATCGTTATTACTTCTGCATTCTTTACATGCCTTCTTCCTCAAAAGATAGAGATTCTTTTACCTCGTCGTGCTTATATAAAAAAAGGAAAAAAAATAGAAAAGCTTGTGCATAGTTGACCGTTCGCTAGGGCCACAATAACCAACAATTACCACGCTCTCTTGGTTCACCGTTAGGAATCAAATGAAAAATATTCCCTAGACAAATCAGTGAAGTGTTGGATGACTTAACAACTCCCAACACGAACCACCCATCTCTCAGTCCGAAAAGATTCGACCTTCACAAAAAAATAACTGGAACAGAAGGCCATAAACAAGGGAATACTATACTAAAACTTCCTCTCTAAAGCTCAATTCCGTCACATAAGATAATAAATAAGCGATAACGAGGAAAAACATGAAATATTTGTCCGATGAAACGAAGATTGACATACAGACGCGGGGAAGAGGCTCAGGATACGAGGAATGGATGATTGATGACTGGGGAGACGTGAAGCTGACGATCCTTGAGGCTAAAAATAGGATGCCATCGTGTGTGGGTGAGTATTAAAGGCGCTGTGTGTGGCTGAGTGTGGCTGGGTGTGGCAGAGTGTGGTTGGGTGTGGCTAAGTGTAGTTGGGTGTGACAAAGGCATACTTTACCGATGTGGTTTAGTTGGTTGTTTTACGCATTCTTTCAGTCAATCAATTGGGTCTTTCAGTCAATCGGTCAGCCAATCAATCAGTGTTACAGGTAATGAATGGGTACGTGTGTGTGTGTCTCACCTACAGATTGAACTGAGAGCCGCGGTAAGCAAGGATGAGTGTAACGAGATGTACACAAACACGACTATAAGAGAAGAAAAAAATAAGTTTGTGAATTTGAAAAAAACTTACATGTGACTCTTCGTCTTATAACCTCACATGCTTGCCTTTCGTAGGACATGTAAGTGTGTGTGGCTGTGAAGTTGTCCATGGATTAGAAAGCCAATACCTGTGATTATGTGAACCTGTAACCACTTAACTAAATACCTGAGGAGCTGGTTTTCTTCGTAGTCTGTGAGGGGAAATTATGAAGAAACTAGCTGTCTGGGTTACTATTTGGCACAGTCAGCGGTGAGTTAGTTATTGGTTTCTGGCAAGCGACATGACAAGTGAATTCAGTGATTGGCCGTCAGATTCACTACTGAATTGACTAACGAAATAACTGACCAATCCTCACGTAACCAATCAGTGGAAGCGGCTCCCCAGAGATCAAGGACGGACAACGATGAGTAGTTCCAGTGTTCCTCCCTCACACCATCACCCTTTTCATCACCCTAACCCTACCTATCCCATTCCCTATCCTCACCCTATCCCATTACCTTTCCTCACCCCACCCCAGCCCACCCCATCCTTTGAGCCTCGCCTCGCCTCGCCTCGCCCTCCCAATGCACCATCAATGCGATTCCATCAATATTCGCTCGGCCGCCACTCTGCATTATACAGAATGAATAATCAGATGAGGATAAAATATGATTAATAGGGGAGCACTCGTGTATCCCATTAGGGGGCGAGGGAAGGGGAAAGGATGAGGGAGGGAGAGGGAGAGAAAGAGAAAGAGAGAAAGAGAGAAAGAGTGAGAGAGAGAGTTAGCACCATATTAAAATCAAATCATTTATCATCGCTCAGTAATCACGGTGTCCCTCAGGGGTGGCAGGCGGAAATGAGGTCATCTTGTCCACGCTGTTTTGTTTTATAATCTTTTTTTTTGGGGGGTGTGGCGAGTTTGTTCATGAATCATTATTAATCGTGGAAATGATTGATAAATTGTTCCTCCGTGTTCAATTATAATCCTGTCTGTCTGTCTGTCTCTCTGTCTCTCTGTCTCTGTCTCTCTCTCTCTCTCTCTCTCTCTCTCTCTCTCTCTCTCTCTCTCTCTCTCTCTCTCTCTCTCTCTCTCTCTCTCTCTCTCTCTCTCTCTCTCTCTCGCTCTCGTAATGTAAAATAAAAAAACATCAACTCCGATGATAATGACACAATAGTAGTGGTAATGAAGGTAATAATGGCAGTGGTAGTGTGACGGTAATTTCATCATCATTAGGCACAAGGTGATCATAGCAGTGACGACAATCACATTGATGACGGGAGTAACGAAAATGTTTGTGTCGGCGGCGGTGGTTATGATGAGTACAGTGGTGATGATATTAGTGATGATTATGAGGTCATTCAAGGCACAGTGATAGCAAGGCTTGCATACAGTGATGAGTTAAAAGAGAATCGCGATCACTGTGCTGCATCTAATTTTTCATATTGCTTTGGTACTTTTTCAATTGATTTTTGTTTCATGTAGTTTCTCCTTTTCATCTTTATTGTGGGTGGGGATTTCTTTTCTTGATTTTCATACGCACAGTCCACCGTTCAGTCGCCACCCTTCTCTAAGTAAGTGAAATAGGCCTCAATTCACTGCACTGAAATTACCGCACCATATTAAATTAATGAAAAAACCCTTGAGTCATAAAAACCGAAATTGTCCTTCTCTTCAAAACTTTTCCTAATAAAATGAATCTTGATGACCGTAAAAATCTCAAAAGTCATACCATATCCAAAAGAGGTGACACGTATCCGGCAAGCAGACGACTAGTTAGCAAAATTAAATAATACCCTCGAATTAGGCATCTATAGACCATGTAGTTCTGCTAGGGTTAATAAGAGAGAGCTGTCCCTCTCACCAAGAAACTGCCGTGAGCTGTAGGAACTGGGAACTTAACTGAACTTCAAAGATAGTTGAGAGCCTTCAATGCAAGTGTCAGAAGTAGAAGCTCGGAGCATATGAATTTTTTTTCTCTCGAGCTGCATACGTTTTTACAATGACATCTTTTCCGTTTGTCATTTAACTTCTTAAATTATCCAACAGCCTTACGCAGATAGAAGTGAAAATTGCGTCATTTGTGTATATCAGTATTGAAGGTATACAGAACATCAATACTATGAACTGTAAACCAAACGAGTAACGCACTCATTTTGAAGCAAACACGCATAACATTATTGGAAAAATCTAAGAAAAAAGGAACAAAGTAAGGAAATTGACGATGCAACGTTTCAAGAGGAGAACTATGACATACACAAATCTATAACATAATAAAAATCTACAACATACACAAACAATCAGTTATCCTGACTGCAAAAAATACTAATTAATCCAATAACACAGTCACATAATTCCTCGCCCTTTATGAACAAAAAAATAACCTTTACATAAACAATACATACACATTAATCGTAACACATGCACACCACAGCTTGCAATATTAAGCCTTAACACCATGTAAATAGTATTGTAAGATGCGAGGCTGTCCAACTTGAATTTAAAACACGATGATAACCACTTGAAGGTAAATTACATGACAAACATAATATGTATGTTTTTTTTTTTTACAAATGTGGCGCCACTTACATGAAAATACAATTGCTTTGAAAACTCGAAAATATTTACAAAAGTTGAGAGAGAGAGAGAGCGAGAAAGAAAACTGATATATGTAGATACTTGGCAATATTTATTTACAATTTTATTTCCCTGAAGTGAAAAGAAATCGTGTCGTGTGTAGTCGTGCTTGGCAACACAACATTCTCGCTTGGAAGTCACCTCGATTGTCAGTCACCCCCCAGCAGCCAGTGCCAAATATAGACCGTCAGAATGTTTGTTTCTTATAATTTTATGCACCATTTACACAAGAAAGTAAAGCTTATGCATCTAGTTATTGATCTGTATGTTCGCGATAGCACTCTGTGTTTTACTATCTCTCGCTCTCTTTCTCTCACTATCTTAAGTGTTCCATAGTGTCATATAAGGCACACGCACACGCACACGCGCGCACGCACGCACGCACGCACGCACGCACGCACACACACACACACACACACACACACACACACACACACACACACACACACACACGCGCGCGCGCGCGCACGCACACACATCCAACTATCGGTGTTGAGTCAGTTACTGTTTTTATCGACCATTTTCTTACCTATAACAAACACAGAATTGAACTGAAAAATATTAACATCCATCTTGGCAGAACTGTAATTGTACACCTCTACAACAACAACAAACATCTCTACAACAATAACAACAACAACAACAACAACAACAACAACAACTACAACTACAACTACAACTACAACTACAACTACTACTACTATTACTACTACTACTACTTAATTGATAGCATTACTGTTAATGATTAAAAATAACATGGAGATGGTGATGCAAAAGTAGATAATATGATTGAGACCTCATGATAGGATAGGAACTCATGTTTGACTGAACTAAAAATGATCAATATGCAAAGTTACCTATTCGGGAAATATTTACTTAGGGGACCGTGTGATGCGTATAATTGGCTGGTACATATAGCTCTGTTTTTGTATACGTGTGTGTGTGTGTGTGTGTGTGTGTGTGTGTGTGTGTGTGTGTGTGTGTGTGTGTGTGTGTGTGTGTGTGTGTGTGTGTGTGTGTGTGTGTGTGTGTATGTGTGTGTGTGTGTATGTGTGTGTCTGTCTGTCTGTCTGTCTGTCTGTCTGTCTGTCTGTCTGTGTGTGTGTGTGTGTGTGTGTGTGTGTGTGTGTGTGTGTGTGTGTGTGTGTGTGTGTGTGTGTGTGTGTGTGTGTGTGTGTGTATGTATGTGTGTGTGTCTGTGTGTGTGTGTGTGTCTGTGTGTGTGTGTTGTTTTTGGAGTGTGGTAATGAAGGTATGAAATTTAATGAGTTCATAAAATGCTATTTGCATGAAGGATGAATATTAAGGCATGAACTCATAATTGTCATTACCTTCCCTACCAACAGCACCATCATCATCATCATCATCATCATCATCATCATCATCATCATCATCATCATCATCATCATCATCATCATCATCATCATCATCATCATCATTATCTTTCCTTCTTAGTTTGAGTTTATATTAATGTTCACAAAAATATTACTCACGCACATGTAATTTCACTGCGAGAGCAATGTCAAATTATGTATAAAAAACAATAGAATTTAACTGACAATATCATTATCAACACAATATTCCTCTTCATCTCCTGTAATTTTATTTTATCTCTCTCATTTAAATTATATAGAAAAAAAGAGGATGAAAAGAAAAAAATACCAACAATTGAAAGATGGAATGGTATGAGAAAGATCTGGTATCTGCTATAAGGTTCAGGTTAATTATCGTTGCCTTTCATCCTTGGCAGTGTAGAGGCCTTTTTTCCCCTCCCATTGATCATGTTCTTTGGTGTTCAACTTGAGTAGCATTGTCTTGGGGATTCTCGGAAGGACATTGATGCTTCGGATCCAATTAGGTTGTTTATTCTTTTTTAAAAATTCCAGTTTCGTTCCTTCACATTGTCATAATTTTATATATCCATGATTTTTTATAAGTTTCTTTAACATTTTATGTACAACTTCTATTAATTATCTGTTGTTAATAAGATTCACATTTAGTCATAGACGTTGATTTATATTGTCTGTGTAGTATAGTTTTTCTGATCTATGCAGAATCTAAATATTTTTCTGTATTCTTTGCGCTTGTTAGATCAGTGGTCGTGAAGTTAAGTGAGTGAGTGAGTGAGTGAGTGAGTGAGTGAGTGAGTGAGTGGGTGAGTGAGTGAGTGAGTGAGTGAGTGAGTGAGTGAGTGAGTGAGTGAGTGAGTGAGTGAGTGAGTGAGTAATCAGGAATGGGAAGTATTATTGTCCTCATGAGGAAGACAAAACCTCATGAAGTGACAAAACCTCCAGAGAGAGACGAGAGAGGAAAGGAGATAGGAGAGAGAAGAGAGAAGAGAGAAGAGAGAAGAGAGAGAGAGAGAGAGAGAGAGAGAGAGAGAGAGAGAGAGAGAGAGAGAGAGAGAGAGGCGAGGGCTGTTTTGCAATTCATTATTTTGTCGTTAACGTGTTTGCTGTGCGTGGGTGACAATAATTGGCTTTGCTTTTAGTGTGATCATCTTTCCTTTCATTTGTATCCATTTCTTTTTTATATTTTTCCTCCGCACTCGACATGTGTGAGTTAATGAATGTTTGCTTTTGTTTTAACGCCTTTCTAATTGACTACACCACATCGACTCCCTAGATAATTGGGCGTCACGTTCCTTGAGGGTGAAATTTGAGGCGACGAATTGTATTACATTGAAAGTATGATACCACACATCCAGTATAGGGACGAAGTGGTTATAATGTAAAAAAAAAATAAATAAAATGTAATATATGTTATGTAATAGTGGTGGAATCTTCTTTATGGCAAAATTACTAACTTGTTTCTCGATGGTTTTGCTTTCCTTCGTCGTCGTATTTTTGTTTTTATTATTCTTTGTTAGTCGGTGTGCAGAGTTGTTGTTCTGTTTCCGTTTTCAACAGGAGACTCTAGTGAACGTCCTCACATGTGTAGTGCATGTTGCAGTGTGGCTCTGTGGGGAAAGTAATTCTAGCCAAGCATTGATGACTTTCTGTTTGGTGATAGGAAAAAAAATAGTTTCGCATTTTCTTCGTGAGTCATTGGAAAAAAAAAGTAAAGTAATGCGATTAACAACTATTTTTTATATATCCCACATTTTATGAACACAGTGTCTACGGTGAGGTATTTCTGGCAGACTTTTTATTCCCCGCCAGAAGAATGCTTTCGAATCTAATATCCATTTTTCCTGTCGGCCATTTTACTGCAGCCTCCCCCTAGTATGTGCTGTATACAATTTGCATTCATCCATTAGAGTTCCCGGAAGAATTTTGCTTTGTTGATGATATATTTCATGACTATATCTGTGAATGTTGGTGAAATAAAGCTGGATATTAATGATTTCCCTTTTTGGTATCTAAAGTGACAGCATTTTGTGGCTCGTGAGAGAGGAAAATTCTGTCAGTTGTGATGTTTTTTTACAACTACATATCAAGTGTCAACAGTAACTCGGTGTCGTCCATATTATTCACTTCAGTATTCACGTATGGTAGTTTTGTGTCAGTAAATCATTTTTTTGTAACATTCCACAGTCAGTTTTTCTCTCATTGGGATGACGAAGAGTGAACGTTGGTATGATAATAAAAAAAAAAGATTGTGAGATGAACGATACTTGTGAATTATCCTCAAGTAATTTTCTTGTTTTTCTTGGTTTTCCCATTTGTAAGGAGGACTGCGAACCTTTTGTAAGTTGTGAAGTTACGGCTTAAACCCTAATCATCTTAAAATGGATAATCACCTTTATAGTAATCTCTCTTAGGGTGTTTGTTGGCTTGTTTTTAAGGGTGACGTAGAGTGTGTTTAGACTGTTTGATCACCGTCACTCTCCTTTTTCCTTCAAGAATCTCTCACTTGTTTATTACTTGTATAAAACCCCTTTTCTCTCTGCCTATTTCCTTGACATTATCATTATTTCACCTATTGCTCTCTCTCTCTCTCTCTCTCTCTCTCTCTCTCTCTCTCTCTCTCTCTCTCTCTCTCTCTCTCTCTCTCTCTCTCTCTCTCTCTCTCTCTCTCTCTCTATTTATCTATCTATCTAACTATCTATCTATCTATTCATATCCTTCCCGTGTTGGATAGTTCGGTTCTCTCGCTCCTATTCGGTGACACATTCAATGCTTCTGTATAGTCAGTCTGGAAATTTAAAAGAATAGAATAGAAAAAAAACCTTTCGCTTCGCTTCGCAACAGGAGAACTTTGGAGCAGATTTAGGCGCGGATTAAGTTAATAAGACGAAATCTCTCAACAGTGGGACCGAGTTTCTCTGCCGCGCCGAAATTTCCAGCGAGAAGCTTATGCAACATTATTTCTCGCAGTTTTTTTTTTCTTCGATATCCTGCTGTGATTACTGGCGCACGCGTAAAAATGTTCTTTCTCTCTCTCTCTCTCTCTCTCTCTCTCTCTCTCTCTCTCTCTCTCTCTCTCTCTCTCTCTCTCTCTCTCTCTCTCTCTCTCTCTCTCTCTCTCCCTCTCTCTCTCCAATTACCAGTCTATTGGTCCGTTCTGGAATATCTCGCATATCTATTCATTCCATCCATTGGTGGGTCTTGTATTCCTGCTCTGCATAACACTTTATTAATTTTGTTTCATCTATACATATATATATATATATATATTTGTATTTTTCAATTTATTTTATCTGACACGTCCTCGTTATTCCATTCTCACATCTTTCCTCCATCCTTCCCATCCTTCCTTCGAATCTTTTCATTCCTTTCCCTCGACCCATCCGGTCTAAGCTTCCCATCTCGCCTTCCCGTCCAATCACAAATAAATGAATATGTTTATTTTTACATTACAAACGTCAATACAAATAATTGGAATATGTTTATCTTTTTTCCATTTTAATTAAGTTTGTATATGCATGTACGTATCTCTTTTTCCTTACTACTCATGTTAATAATTATTTATTTCCCGTAGACAGGACGGGAAGGGAGGATGGGAAGTTAGAAGGATGGGTGAGGGAAGGATGAAAGGAAGGAAGGATGGTAGTGTGAGGAAGGGATGGAGGAAGATGGGTGACGTAGCAGGGAAGACAAGGTGGGAGGGAGTGGGAGGCATGTGGTTGCATCTACAAGCACACAAGGGTTCATTTCCATCCCTGAATAGACTGTGATAACGATGAGGAAG
>JAXIVD010007236.1:5000-20794 GCA_036785275.1 Cancer borealis
AGAGAGAGAGAGAGAGAGAGAGAGAGAGAGAGAGAGAGAGAGAGAGAGAGAGAGAGAGAGAGAGAGAGAGAGAGAGAGAGAGAGAGAGAGAGAGAGAGAGAGAGAGAGAGAGAGAGAGAGCACCCACCGCCTCCCACTCCTCCTTCTCCTTCCTCATCATTCCTCAACATAACTTATTTCCGGGTCAAAAAGGGAAAAGGGGAGTTATCGACAACCTGTTACCGTTTTTCCAATATAACGAAGGAAACTTCAACTTTAAGACCTCCCTCTCCTCCGAAAGCTTTCTCTCCACCCCTACCCCTCTTCTCTCTCACTCTCTTTCACTCTCTCTCTCTCTCTCAAGAAAAATTCCAAGAAGACAAATTACGTGTCATAGAAGGAGTGAAAAGCGAGCCATGCCTCCCTATATCATAAGCAATTAATTTCTCCCACTCCCAAACGATGACTCCAATGCAATGCCACACCGTTAATTAGATCTGACAATACGATGGTGCGAGGCGCGTTTGTTGATACGTGCTTAATAATTCTGGCGAGGAGGCGGGCAAGGTAAGACCGAGGGAGAGGAGGAGTGTGTTTGTGTGTGTGTGAAGGGAATGAGTGAGGCTTGAGAACTGGATTAAGGAGAGAAAGAGGAGCTGGAGAATCGAGGAAATGCGAAGGATGTGGAGAAAGGCGAGAGGTGAAGGTTTGAGGAAGACAACTGAGGATAATGGAAAGGATTGAAGGATGTGAGGAGGAGGATGAAGGAGGAGGATGAAGGAGGTGAAATCCGGAGAAATGACCTAATGAACACCATCTCCTTGTCTTCACTTAATTCTACACGTCTGCAGAATTCCCTCAACGATACAAACCCGAAGTTACACGAGTTTGTCTTCAACGTCAAGTTATCACAGCTCCTGAGGGATTAATTTCCATCTACAGATTATCTCCCTTCTTCCCGCCTCCCTTCCCTCCGCCCTAACTCACAGCCCGAGGTCACGAGGGAATTAAGATGTAAACAGCCGCGTCGACGTTCCAGAGCACCCACGACGCACACATTATGGAGCTGCTTCCTGCGAGCTGCTTCCTTCCTCACCTCAGGGACGAGTGGGGAGCTAATTTGCCTTTGCCATCACCATCATCATCACCATCTTTACTACCATTCTCTGCAGCTACATCCTCATCCCTTCCATCGCCCACAAAAACACAATCACGTAAGTTTGATAGCAGATACGGAGTCTAGAGTATCGGTCGAGGGTTTCACCGCCACGCGACATTTAGCTTGATTGGCAAGGAATTTCTGGAGGGAAAGTAAAGAAGGTCAAGTAAGTGATAGTTTTTACTCTCTCCCTTACCTTTCACATACACTAATAAGGGCAAAGCAAAGATGGATATTCGCTATAACATCAAATCTATTTCTGCATCAGTGTATGAGTTGCGGCTGTAAAGGAAGAATCACAGTACACTCGTGGCATTCATTACACTCCTAGGTGATGCAAGGACTCTATGTTACGCCATGATTACCAAGTCCCTGCGTCCCCCCGGCAGGCGCCCCGGCATACTCTGAGGGAGATAGCTAGCGCGGGGTGGATCAGGCATCGTCTGGCAGCCGCTGGTGAGATGAACGTGTTAATTACTGTCAGTCGGCGGGGAGACTTGAGCCATAATAATCACCTCCTATGAAGACATTTAGAACATTGTTACTAAGTGATGAGGAAGTGAGAGACGCACGGCCGCCGCCTTCACATGAGGCGGATAAATAAGTCGTCTGTGCTCACTACAAGGATTTGTTTTGAATACTCTTAATCACAAAATATTTGCACAAGCTCACCACCACCAACACCAACACCATCATCATCATCACCACCACCACCACCACCACCACCACCACCACCACCACCACCACCACCACCACCACCATCACCACCACCACTACCACCACAGCATCCCACTATAAGTCTTCCTTCCTCCTGCTGGAAAAGTCGCCTCAGTCATGATGTTCTCCTGGCATCGACCCACGTGTCTTCACCCTTCAATGTTCTTCTTACCTTATATATTTCTGGCAATTACGTTCGAAAGAAAATAAAACCAGTCACTGCCTGAGGACGCAGCGATCGGGAAAAGTGGCAATAAGTCGCCGTAAGTCACAGTAAACGGGGCAATAACGACGTAACTTGGACGGGAGGATCACGACGCACCGCCTCGACACACTCATTACCACCTCACCTCACCCGAGCGTGACGCCTTTATCACGTCTCACGATATTTTACCATAATTCTGTTTCCCCAAAATAGGAATAGACTGACAAGAAGCTCACTTTGCAGGTCATAAAAGAATGAAATGAAATCCAGGATCGCTGTTTCCTCGTCAACTCTCAATATGATGCCGAAAAAAATCATCAATGGCTTTCCAAAACTGGAAATTGAATTTTGAGTTCAATGACTATTTTTTCCTACGCTGAAACGACAGTAACGGATTTTTTTTCGACGTCGCTGTCAACCCTCGACCTGTTTTTATTCTCATGCATATGGGGAAAAAAACAGGGCGGGGTTCGACAAGGAGGGGCCAGGCGTGGAGGGCTGGGATGGGGTGGGATTGAAAGGACAGGCCAAGGACGGGGCGAGGCAGGACAGGGGCATGAAGGGTGGGAAGGGGTGGGTAGGATGGGATGGATCAGAGTAGGCTGGGGTAGGACAAGGGTGCAGAGTGACAAGGCCTTGGCGGAGAGGCCTTGGGAGGGGAGGACTCTATGGAAGGACAAGGGCTGAGAGGGGAGGGACAGGCCAGAGAGGGGAAGGACAGGCCAGGCCCAGGGCGAGGAGAAGAAAGATTGGATGAGGGTAAGCCAGGTCGAGGTAGGGAATGGACATGGTGTGGAGGACAGGGTAGGGTGTGGAAAGGGTGAGGTCAAAAGGAGGGGTGGGGGACCATGGTGTGCTAGGGCAGGGCCGCGGTGGATGGGGCAGAGTCGGCACCAGGGAAGCAAAAAACAACTTTTCCAGAGGCCAAATGCTAACAAAAGCGAAAACATTCTTAAACTCCCGCGACACTGCACCGACGCGACCTGTGGACCAGCGCGACCCTCATGCACCCTGCTATACGTGTCACCTTCCCTTTAGCTGGAGTAGGAGTTCCAGTCTTACTGACATGCGTTGTAAAGCAATATAATCCCCCACTAAAAGATCGTGCGATTGCCGGGACCATTTCGAACTTTGCTCCGTGTGAAGCATCCTGAGTGTGCGCTAAATAAACAGTGGCACACAACACTCTTATATTCCTCAGGTGTTTTTGTGTTGGTGAGTGTTGAGAGGCACAGGTGGACAATTGCAGGTAGACGAGACCCTCCTACCATCTCCTGACACCCTCCTGACAATCGCCTCGCACCTACAAACTAATTTAATAATCCGCCATTTCACGGAGATTCTATCCATTTCTTGGCACAAGTTTGGCAGAAGTAAACGAGGCGGTTGACCAAACTTTAGCAGCTTTTCAGGAATGTTGTGAAGGTGAGAGGAGGCTGCGGGGATGGCGCTGAGGGAACAAGCAGTGGCGGGAAGAGTGAGGGGTAAGGAGTGAGGGGAAGCAGATGGGTCAGAGTGCCATGGCGGGGGAGGAGAGATCAAGTGAGGGAGGAATCTTCACACTCGCTGCAGAAGGCGTGGACAGCTGAGGCAGCGGCGTGGTGGCGGTGATGACGTGAGGCTTCAGCACCACGCGATAACAGACTCAGCTAACGTTACATGAGCCAAGTTTTGCATCCCTGAAACAACATCAAAACAATATCGGCACAAAGAGTGTGATAAGAGGGAGCGAGTGAAACAGGACGGGACTGGACTGGACTTACAAGGCGGCGCTGCGCAATTCACAACAACACACAAAGCGCAGTTTAGAGTAACATAACATTAACGGGTCAACCATTAACTGGCTGTGATATCATTAAAGCGGCGAGGTTGTGAGGAGCGATAGTGTGTGTGTGTTTGTTCATCATAAACTAAAATGGAAGCAGCGGGGGGTTTTCTTACCTTCCTTGGCAGCCCCCTCCCCCACCAAGCCGTCATTACATCCAGGTAAAGTTACACACACAACAAAGGCTCCGCGGACGTGTTTCGTGGGGGGAATTACGGGGAGAAAATAGGTGTTCCAATATTTCTCAAGTAACTGTCGATAGTAGCAAGTTGAAAATACCAACTGAAATACGCCTCCAAGAGTATACGCTGCACATAAATACTCCAAAAACGTGTATGACCATTATTTATTCTTTTTTACATAGACTGATACGAAGAAATAAAAATGAGAAGATCAAAAGAAAGCAAGATATTGAACACATGTAAGTAGACAAATGGATAGACAGACAGACAGATGAGATAGACATAAACAATGATAATAGCAATAATAATAGCAACAATAATAATAATAATAATAATAATAATAATAAACAGAGGGATCCACACACTGATTCATCAACTACTGAGCAAAAACAAGACAACACAAGACCCAAGGGACAACCACCACACTGGCCACACCACACAAGGCAACACCCCATTAAGGCGACGCACCAAGACCCCATTGCCCCCTCCCCTGCTCCACGCCCCCACGTCCTCGACTCCTGGGTAGTAAATGGGAAAATTATGACTGATTCAGCAGCCACCATCAGTCCCTCTCTAGCTCTCCCACACATCCCCATCCCCGTCATCCTCCCACTCATTTCCGTTCCCTTCACCCCCACCCACCTTCCTCCCACACATCACACACACAAAACAGTCTCCCTACTTCCACCATTTACGCGCGCGCGCACACACACACACACACACACACACACACACACACACACACACACACACACACACACACACACACACACACACACACACACACACAATCAGGTTGCTTATATTAAAAAGCATATTTCTACATCTAAAACCCTTCCATGTACTGAAAGGGTTTGTATTGCAATAACATAACTTTTTGCTCATATAAAGATCATTTTACAACTGGAGCGTAAGTCCCACGCACCTTTCCCCTATTGAGGAAGTTAGTAATTATCAAAGTTGGTGCGGTCCGCTGGGAGGTAATTGAGTGTTCACTTCATAATGGAAGGAAGGGAAGAAAGGGATATTACAGGTCGGTACGTGAGGTGTGAAAGGTTCCTCGTGGCGTCTTCATGATGCTGGAGACACGTAAGAGTTGCGTCACACTTATCAACACCGTCACATAAAAAAAATTCTACTATTACAACTTGTATTATTTTATTTCTATATCAAATACGATGTGTTTACGTTAGCTCAACATGACGTTATAATAAGTAAGGTATACGTTATCCTTCTTTATTGACAGTATAAGAGAAACCAGAAAAAATATATATACTGTACCTATTCTTTTCTTTTCAATATAACGTAACATAGCCTGAAGTCCAACAATACAATCTAAAAAGCATCCTGTGCATTACTCCTAAAAATTATTGGTACAAGAAAAAGTTGAAAAACATTAAGCAATAGAATGAAATCTGAACGGCGGCTCAAGAGTACGAGGCAAGACGATACACCTTTGTTTTTACCGTCTGTAAGGTTATGGCGGGAGAGAATAGACAGAGGCGGCGATGAAGACAGGTGGTGAGGGAAGAATGAACATTAAAACCACGAGGCAGCACTGATGGCAAGATAACTGACCCTAATGACGGGTCAAGCAATCTCACCCCCGCCCAGTACACTCACGGGGCGCCCCACCACCCCTTGACGCACCCATGAGAGGAAGTATTGTATGCAAAGTGCTGGAGACGTGAAATGAGATAAGCAACGAATTTATGAAGGCATTGTCTGAGTGAAGTCCCCGTGTGTACCCGGCCGCCGCCCCGCTCTGGTCCTTACTGGCACTGCATGTGTTAAGGAGGGAAGGAGGGTTGTGCGAGGGTGGCGGAGCGTGGCATTCTGGGCCATGTCGCGGCGGCTCTTAGTGTTCCAACGAAGATAATTCACCGTGATGAATGTCAACTGCCCTCAAGAGTGAAAGGAACCACGAGATGAACATGATGCTGGTGGTCTGTGATCCTCATGTTTTCCTGCATCACGCTTCCTCACCCTTGTCTCCCCTACTTCCACCCTCCCGCCCTTTCGACCTCATTTCCCCATGTCTCACCCTCCTCACGCCCCCAGTAGCAGCAGCAACACCAAAACACAACGCCCACGCCCCTCTGATCTCTATCGCGAGCCTCCATTATGAGCGAAACATAAGAGAATCTGCAAATTAATCGCTATGTAAGTATATATCTGGTCATAATCTAAGGGGGACGGGCGTATCCAGTGCTCATCTCTCCCTCCACGCGGCTCCATCACGGAATATTAACGTGTGTCGAGAGAAAGAGAGAGAAAAGGGAAAAAATAAAGAGGAGAGAGGAGGGAGAAAAGGGTAAACTCAAGTATGGTGATGGGTGTGGAGGAGGAGGAGGTGGAAATGGTTGTGAGTAAGGCCACTTGTGAGGGTCTCAAGCCCTAACTTAGCCCACTACATCCTCCTCCTCCTCCTCCTCCTCCTCCTCCTCCTCCTCCTCCTCCTCCTCCTTCACCACCCACAGTCCTTCCCTTAGCCTCGCCCTTTCCCCTCACCCCATCACCACCCGCTGACGCTCGTACTTGAGAAAAACTAGACTGAATAATTCAAAGAGAGACACAACACCTCGGATGGAAGGACGACGGTGACCACGACAGGCGGGACGAGACGACGTGATGGACGAGTCTGTGTGTGTTTATGTAACTTGTGTGTGTGTGTGTGTGTGTGTGTGTGTGTGTGTGTGTGTGTGTGTGTGTGTGTGTGTGTGTGTGTGTGTGTGTGTGTGTGTGTGTGTGTGTTTGCGTAAGTAACACACACACAAAAAAATGCAACAACTTTCTCCGTGTTTTCGCCGTATTTCTACAGCGTTAGAAAAGTTTCACGAGCAAAAAATTAGAAAGAAAAAAAAATGTATTGCGTAATTTGCAAAAAGTTTAGCGTCATGTGTTGGGTTGGGTTGTGTGTGTGTCTCGTCCGTGTCCTGTTTTGTAATGTCCTGTAGTGAACCGCGGGACCAGACAGCGAGAGAACCTTACGTTGTGTGTGTGTGTGTGTGCGTGTGTGTGTGTGTGTGTGTGTGTGTGTGTGTGTGTGTGTGTGTGTGTGTGTGTGTGTGTGTGTCTGTGTGTGTGTGTGTGTGTGTGTGTGTGTGTGTGTGTGTGTGTGTGTGTGTGTGCGTGTGTAAGAAGTCAAGAAATGAGTAGTCTTATCCTGTTGTGGTAAGTAAAGCCCGTTAGTGATGGTGATAATGGTGATGGTGGTGGTAATTGTGGTGGTGGTGAAGGCAGTGGTGATGGTGGTGTCATCAAGAACCATCATAAATAAGGAAGATAAGCATCCTCCTCCCCCTTCCTCCTCCTCCTCCTCCTCCTCCTCCTCCTCCTCCTCCTCCTCCTCCTCCTACTCCTCTCCCTCCCTACCAGCACCCTTTGATGAATCCTAAACCCACGCCGCTGCTTTATGAGCCCAACAAACCATTACAGCCACTCAAAGAGGCAATAAAGGCTAATCATAAACACCATCAATCAAAAGGAAAAAATCTATATATTTGATCCAACACTACCACCACCACCACCACCACCACCGGCCACAAGAAGAAGAAGAAGAAGAAGAAGCAGAGTTACCCAAAACACATTAAATCCACCTCGTTAGACTTGCCATACATTTTCCAGAGCTAAATATCGGTTTCAATTAGTCCTGATACATAGTCCCTCCCTGTTCCCCCTTACCTACCTACCTACCTTTACCTCCTCTCCTCTCCCTTCCCTCCCTCCCTCCTTCCCTCCTATCTTCCCCCCTTTCCTTCCTTTCCCTCTTCCTCCAGCCATCCATCTTCAGCTCTTCCAAAAACCCATCAATCTCGCTGTTAGGGAAAAAACGAGATAAACCGTCCAACTCCACATCTTCGGCTCTATATTATCGATAATCCAGGACAGGTTGGGCCTCGACTCCCCGTTTTCTATCCACGCACCGACCAGACACTTCGATATACATAATAAAGCCATATCGTTGAGTCTCCCAGAGGCAGGACATACTATGGCAGCCTCACCCACACCACTATTGTAACCATCACCCGAGCCAGTTTAATGGAGGCTGTTCGTCATCGAGGTGCAGGTCGCCGAGCCTTTCCTTAAACTGTACGTACCAACCATCTCATCATCGTTAGTGTCAGGCTTCGCTAATTAATAGATTCCACGTCTAATCCTGCCCAAGCTTCCACGGTATAGGGACAGTGAGGGAGAGAGAGAGGTGACACGAATATCTTCTTTTTTTTTTGCTTTCCTTTCTTTCCTCTTCCCTTAATTTCCTTTCTTCCTTCCTTCGTTCCGTCCTTTCCAATTTCCTTGTCATTCGCCCCGGCCTTCATTCTAGTCTTTCCTTCCCTTCTGCATTTCTCTACATCTTCCTCCTCCTCCTCTTCTTTTCTCTGTTTCCTCCTTGCTTGTTTATGTCTCAGTAGCGTGAGTACGTGTTGAGAAGTGTGCTTAGTGTGAGGGAGGGAGATAATTAAGGAGGGAAGGGAGAGGAGAGGCGTGAAGGAGGCATAGTGAGGGAGAAGCACTGATAGTCTAGTAAGGGAGGTGTTCAGGGTGCGGCCAAGACAACAACACAAAAGGTAACATGAGACAAACGCAATGCAAAGGAAATCAATGTGACGAGGAAGCAAGTACAGCTGCCACCATAACTTGAGGATCGTTGTGGTGGTGTGTTCCCCCAACAGATGGCGCCGTGTAGGTACTTGGTCAAACTCAAGATGCATTTAACGATTATATATTTGCATGAATAAACCTTCTCTTCTTTCTTTTCCCTTGCATGAGAACAAATGAACGTCGCTTGCAAGTGTAGATAAAAAGTCAATAATACAATATTTCGGCGGCGTTTCAAGTTTCAGTAAATCAAATAATGAAAATAGATGAAGGGAAAAGAGGGAGAGAGAGAGAACAAAAGATGTAAAAAAAAAAAAATTGCAGCATCGTGAATTGCTAAATATGTCCGAGCTGTCAATAAAGCGACGGTCTGGCCTGCATTTTCCACAAAGGATCGAGTGAAGGAAGGTTGAGTTACGTTGTGTGTGTGATGGCTCGTCCGTCGGTCCGTCCATCCGTCCGTCCTCCTTCCCTCTTCTCCGTTCCCCTCTTTATTAGGACATCGGTAATCGCTTCATCCGCTGCTCCCCCTTCCTATCATTTTTCACCACCACCACCACCACCACCACCACCACCATTACCACCACCATCGCCATCGCCGCCGCCGCCACCGCTACTGCCGCCATCATCACCACCACACATCTTCCTTCCCCTCAACATCTTCGACGTTCATATTCTCTCCTCCACGCCTCTCCCCTCACTCCCCTTCGTCCATCCTCTCTCCTTTCCCCTCACTCCATCGCGCTATCAGAAATCCATACCGAAAATCGCGCAGCACAACTGTCTTTAGTGCTCCTCCTCCTCCTCCTCCTCCTCCTCCTCCTCCTCCTCCTCCTCCTCCTCCTCCTAAACGTCACCCATCATACGCTATTCGTTTGGACCGCAAGTTTTCTTACTTTCATTATTTTATTCATTAGTGAAAAAAATACATATCACGTATTATTATTATTATTATTATTATTATTATTATTATTATTATTATTATTATTATTATTATCATTATTATTATCATTATTATTAGTAGTAGTAGTAGTAATAGTAATAGTATCATTAATAGTATCATTATTACTATCATTATTACTATCATTATTTCTATTTCTATTATCATCATGACTGACATCGATTTCTTCCTATCTATCACCCTGCGTCCTTTATTACCGACATATTGTGTAGAGTATTAAAATGCACACACACACACACACACACACACACACACACACACACACACACACACACACACACACACACACACACACACACACACACACACACACACACACACTTAAAAGACAGACCCAACATAATCAAGGTCACACAGCACCTCAGTGTTTGCAATAGAACATTCAATTAACGTTCGTAATTAACTCGACTGTCTCACCACGAACGGGAGGCGGCAGGGAGGGGGAGAGAGAGAGAGAGGGAGGAGCAGAGGATGCTTGTGATGTGAAGAGAAAGGGAGACGGAGAGAAAGAGAAAGCGAAGGGGATGACTGCGGGTGATGCGCTTGAGAGGGAGGAGGGGAGGGAAGGACAGACTGAGATGATAAAGGATATATATGCTGGAGGCGGAGGAGGTGAAGGGAAGGAGCAACTGAGGCAGAAGCGTAAGAAGATGAACTCAAACGATCCTATCCTTTGCCAGAGTCGCTTTCAAAGGATCACATTCTTGGACTTGTGATTAGCGCGCTGATGACAGTACGGAGACGGCAACCCAACCAACCCTTAGTGTGAGGAAGCCCCGCCCACCCCAGGGAGCTGATCAGTGAGGTGGAGAGACAGACGAGGCGGGCCAGGTGAGGGTAGACTGATGAACCAGATAAAAAGAGTGGAATAGGAATGGAATAAATGCGTAATGGGTGAGGGAATGAGGTGGAGGAATGAGAGGAATGGATAGAAAGAGATGTGGAGGGAAGAGAGAGAGAGAAAAGGGATAGGTAAAGGGAATAAAGGATAGGTAATGAGAGAGAAAGAGAGAAAGAAATTATAGAAATCTGGAGAAAAGCAATGAACAGGAGCGAGCGTGAGAAGAATCCTTAACGACGAGTACGAAAAAATACAAATAGAAATGGAATCAAGAACAGGAAACTCGAGGGATTTACAATTATTTTTTCCCCGCTAGTAATTATTTCCCTGGAAGCGACAGATACCCGAACAACAGTAAGAAAAAAAAAAAAAAAAAAAGGAAGGAAAAAAAAAGGAAAAAAATATAACGAAAAAAAACAAAACATACCAGTGAAACTTACGCAAAAAAAATAACTTCAAAGGTAGATACAAAACAAGGCTGAATATTAGGCCAGGTGAGGTGGTCAGGTGTGCAGGTATGAAAAAATAGCACGAGAGACTATTTTATCCTTTTTTTTGTAGCTGGGAATCGATTCAGGACGAGGAAGTAAAAGTTCAGTCAGTTGAAGGGAGTGTTCGTATTAGGAGATGGAGGGAGGGGAGGGGAGTGGGCGGTGGAGAGCAGGTTTGGGTGGGCGAAGGAGGAGGAGGAGGAGGAGGAGGAGGAGGAGGAGGAGGAGGAATGAGGGAAAGTTGACTACATTAGTGATTCATTAATTAAAAGCCACGTCAGGGACAAAAAGGTAAAGGAGAACAAGTAATACGAGAGAGAGGAGACAAGACAAAGTAAGAAGGAAAGGAAGACAATGAGTGCTAGAGAGAAGCTTCACGTCTTCCTATAAAACAAAATAAAAAAATAAAATAAAACTATAGAAAAAAAATGCACTTAATAAACTCAAAAACATAGAAAGAAAACTAGGTAATGAAAACACGTGAGAGGCAGGAGAGGGTAAAGGGTTAGAAGGACCTACACACTACCTACACACTACTACAAATGAGTGTGAGGGACGAGAGAGTGAGGGTGAGGGTGAGGGGCGAGGAGTGAGAGGTAGAGGCGCCTACGCACTACCATGGTGGAGAGTTAATTCAACTTTGTTAATTGCGGTCATTGCCGGTGGTGACGAGCTGCATTACCGCCGCCCGCATCAGCCACATCACTGTTCACCACCGGGAGGGAATTTAGTGTATTTTTATGGTCGTTAGCTGGAGGACAACACGCGCCTCCCCTCCGCCGCTCCGTTCCCACCTTCATTCCAGGCCGGTTTTCATTAAGTGAACGATCATCTACTGTCACTGCATCACGGAACGCTCCCGTTACCCAAAATTTAGTGAGATGATAAACCTTTTTTTTCTCTGGTGGACAGGCGTACTGATCCACACGGCTCATAGAATGTATATTATTTACCGAAATTTGTTGAGGTGTGTGGGAGTATGTGTTTTATATATGTTGATCATGCATGGGGTCCGCCTCCGTTTTAGTTGAGGTTCATGTTATGTGTGTGTGTGTGTGTGTGTGTGTGTGTGTGTGTGTGTGTGTGTGTGTGTGTGTGTGTGTGTGTGTGTGTGTGTGTGTGTGTGTGTGTGTGTGTGTGTGTGTGTGTGTGTGTGTGTGTGTGTGTGTGTGTGTGTGTGTGTGTGTGTGTGTGTGATGTGTGAAATAATCATGTGAATCTGTATTATCTCCACACCACACATCACTATAACCATGATTTGTCTGAGATGATGATGCCCGTCGTGCTGCCGTTCCTTAAGGCTTACATAGTCCTGCACACACGGTCTCACCCGCCTCAGGAAACTCTTATGATTCTTCCCGGCGGTGGAGTAGGAAGGCCGATGCGTGAGGGGTCCAGTTGCCTCGGAGGGTCTACTGCCCCCGGCGCGTCACGCAGGTACGCCCCGCTAACTTTATACAAAATCTGATAAAAATGCACACCCGTGTTGGGTGCCACGAGGCCGCGCACCGCACACACGATAGTCTTTTCTCAGCAAGACGTTACCAACTTTCCTTTTTCTTTCCTTGCTCACTTCTTCATTATCAATCCTACATATTTTTGGCATGTAAGTCAGCAGCTAATATAAAAATACTGAATAGAGAAGGATTCGCACCGTTGACTGCACAAGCAAATAAGGAGAACTATTGCCTGTAAAAAGTAAGAAGCTGTCTGATGGCCAACGCAACATTGCCAGAGGCTCAGAGTGACTGGCCGAGGAGTTGTTGCATTTTTTTTTCTTTCTTGAATTCATTATTGGTATGCTGGGCTTCCTATTTCCCTGCGGGGAGGCATCGTTATGAGCACAGCGATGAGGAGGCAGCAATGACCATGATGGGATGGAAAGGTTATACTGCTCAGTCGTTCGGGTTTTACTACCACTTTCTTGATAACTTTGTTGAAACTCTGACTGGGATCTTCACTCCACCAACCTTCCACTCCGCCTTCTGTAACTCGATGGTGTCTACTCTCTCCAGCTGACCCGGCTGCAGGTAATTGTCCCCCCTGGTGCGCTGCCATTGCCTAAACATGTCCTCCTTCCCTCCCCGCTACTCAGATCCGCATCCGTTTGCCTTCCAGGGACAGATAAGCAAATGGTGTTCAGAGGACTGTGATGCTGAAACCGGCAAGAACGTGCTTCTCTCCTTTAACCGACAAGGAAAACATTATCATAATGGTGAGCAGCGACGAGTTTGACTTCTGACTCAGCAAAGTGCGGACCTGTTACTAGTGGTTCCACGCCCGCTGGATCCTGGCCGGCCCAGGTAACGAAGACAAGTGATACGGCTTCATCCGAAAATCGGCTCCAGGAAGAAAACAGTAAGAGACATACTGCGAGACAGAAAGACAGGCTAAGAAAGACAGAGGGAATGAGCAGGACGACTCCCACAATGCAGACTGGAAAAAATCTTCCCTTCTATGGCTTCCTCGTGTCTGATGCATTAACTGGATCCTCGAGGCGCGACCTGCCTGAGTCACTGCAGCAGCTAAGGTGACCTTCAACAGTTCCTCACTGATCTGCTATCAAGGGACGCAGGCAAACTCAGGGCGTCACTGGAACACCTCAAGTAACCTTTGGTGTTGTGCTCGGCTGGTTTTCCTGCATTGTAGTGCAGCTCTAACAACCGAGAAGACTTTTTACATTCAATTTATTTTTTTGGTCCAAACCATACCGCCTCTGTAACACAACGATGCATTGTGTACGCCTCGCAGCATTCACAGCAATATACAAACCAACAAAAGATCAAAGGCAATTACCAATTGTTAGGAACACATGCCTAACAAAACGTAAAAGTGTATCATTGTACATAGTGAACGTTATAAAGAAAGTGTTGGTCACTCAACCCAAGTAACTGCACAACAGGACTCTATACGTACCCAGTTGCCAATCGTATGATATTGTGTGTGTGTGTGTGTGTGTGTGTGTGTGTGTGTGTGTGTGTGTGTGTGTGTGTGTGTGTGTGTGTGTGTGTGTGTGTGTGTGTGTGTGTGTAAATATATGTATATATATATATATATATATATATATATATATATATATATATATATATATATACATATATATATATATATATATATATATATATATAT
Organism: Cancer borealis; assembly: GCA_036785275.1. Taxonomy (NCBI): domain Eukaryota; kingdom Metazoa; phylum Arthropoda; class Malacostraca; order Decapoda; family Cancridae; genus Cancer; species Cancer borealis. Next base: position 19,092 of record JAXIVD010007236.1, read on the forward strand.
ATATATATATATATATATATATATATGTATGTATATATTAATATATATATATATATATATATATATATATATATATATATATATGTATGTATATATTAATATATATATATATATATATATATATATATATATATATATATATATATTATATGTATGTATATATTAATATATATATATATATATATATATATATATATATATATATATATATATATATATATATATATATTACATAGAGAGAGAGAGAGAGAGAGAGAGAGAGAGAGAGAGAGAGGGAGAGAGAGAGAGAGAGAGAGAGAGAGAGAGAGAGAGAGAGAGAGAGAGAGAGAGAAGAGAGAGAGAGAGAGAGAGAGAGAGAAATGCATCCGGAGAAGAAAGAGGAGTACACCACCTCTACCTCGTCGTGACGCGACTAACACAAAGTCAGGCAGGCTCTCCACCCTCACACACCCTCACACCCACACACACCCACGCCCACACACCCCCACACCCCCCTCCACACCCACACACCCATTCCCCCACACACACCCTCAATTCCTCAAATTCACCCGCCTTGTCCTGCCTTGCCCTGCCTTGCCATGCCTTGCCCCGCCCCACACCTGCACATAAATCCTGTCCCGCGCTTCCATCCCTCCCGCGGCAGATGAGCAAATGGTATCCTCCACAAGGGCGGCAGAGGATGGGCGGCGGGACGGACATGCGAGCTGACGGGAGTACAGCTGAGGTTACGTTCAGAGTATAAACTTTACACACGAATACAGTGATGCGTTAATCAAAATACAATAAATATACCCTCTTCATTTTTTTTTCCCTTGTTACATGATATTTCTTTTTCTTTCTTTTTTCTTTTTTCCCCTTTATCTCGCTCCCCTCGTTCTCTCTATCGTCCTTCCCACAAAGCAGGAGCACTATTGGAAAATGGATGACACTCGTGAAAGGAGCGAATGTATTCATGCAACACGAAAGGAATACCAGGCAATATACACAAAGAGATTGACTCCCTCCCTTCCTCCCTTCCTCTCACCCTTCCCTCTCTCATCCTTCCCTCCCCCCTGTCCTTCCCTGCCACTCACACAGTCGCCAGGGGAAGCCAGCTGCACCCCTCCGTCATGAAGAGGTGTGGGAAGAGGTGTGGGTGGGATGTGGGGTAGAGCAGATAGAGTGTAACCGGGCGTAGAAAGTGTGGCGGAGTGTTGACAGGGAAGTGGAGTGAGTGGAAGTGTGGTTAAATGTGGAAAGTGTGGTGAGGTAGGATTTGGGCGGGAAATGGATAAGTGAAACGGGATTTAGTCTGTTTTGGGCGGTATTTGGGCTGCTTTTGTTTAGGGTAAGATGGTATTTGGGTGTGTTGTGGAGGCGTTAAGGAATGATGGTGAGGTGGAGGCGTGGGTGGAGGGAGGCGTGGGTGGGTGGAGACATGGGTGGAGGTTGACAGAGACGTTCTACAATGTGGTCGATCATTAACAAAGCTAATAATGACAAAGCTGAAATTGGTTGTATAGATCCAGTGAGTCCCAGCTATGGACTAATGGCCTCACGTTAGTATTAGTATTATGTGTGTGTGTATGTGTGTGTGTGTGTGTGTGTGTGTGTGTGTGTGTGTGTGTGTGTGTGTGTGTGTGTGTGTGTGTGTGTGTGTGTGTGTGAAGGAAGAGAAAAAAAATTTTTTATAATTGCTCACATGAAGACACACACAAACACAC
>JAXIVD010007237.1:0-15000 GCA_036785275.1 Cancer borealis
GGAATAAGAGGAAGAGGGAGAGAAGGAACACAAAGGAACACAAAGGAAAGACAAACAGTAGTAGATATGTTAGCCCTTACGAAGCTGTTTGTGATCAATTATATTATCTGATAGAAAAAATATATATATCATGGAATTTCATAGGAAGTAAATAACAATTATATTACTTCTACTTCTACCCAGGCAAAACAAAACTAGTGTTCCAAAAAATACATCAAAATAACGGATATAATACAATACCAGATATCTCATTTGCGGATTAGAGTCTGTTCTTGAAAATGGAACTGTTATACTGTCAACACCAATAACATTAATAGGCAGATAATTTCAGGTGTTAACGAGCGGATTGAAGAGTGAGTAAGTATTGTTTGACTTCGTTTGTCTCTTAAGAATCTTTTACTAATAATCTTAAAACAGTTTCGTCTTCTCGTTGTATGTAATCAGATCCTTGGAATATCTTAAACGTTTCTATTGGATCAGCTCGCATCCTCATTGTCGACTCGATAGGTTGAATAAGCTAAGCAGTTTAAAATGTTCTTCATAGGGTAACATTTATCTAGATAGCCTGGGAATTATTATCATTATTCTTTGTTGAGCTTTTTCTAGCTTGACTGTCTTTTTTATGTAATAACTAATAAGTGGAGCAAAGATTTACGTAATACTAAAGATAGAGTCGAGTCATAAACAATATCATTTGCTCACATATCTAAGTTTATTTTTACACATTTTCTAAGTTTATTTCAAGGTTTCTACTTCAGTAATTCTCTAAGCTGATGCCAAATGTAACAAATCTAATTCTGAATTGTACTGAATAGAGGCGTAAGTACAGTAATACGGATTCAAGGGTTACAGTCACGAAACACTTGAAAACGTACACGTCAGAACCGCTGTATGTGTATGTGTGTGTGTATGTATGTGTGTGTGTGTGTGTGTGTGTGTGTGTGTGTGTGTGTGTGTGTGTGTGTGGTGTGTGTGTGTGTGTGTGTGTTGGAGACCGACAACGCAACAGAGTAATATGGGAAACTAGGTAGAGGAGGAGGAGGAGGAGGAGGAGGAGGAGGAGGAGGAGGAGGAGGAGGTGGGAGGAGGAGGAGGAGGAGGAGGAGGAGGAGGAGGAGGAGGAGGAGGAGGAGGAGGAGGAGGAGGAGGAAGAGGAGGAGGAGGAGGAGGAGGAGGAGGAGGAGGAGGAGAGGCAACAGTCAACATTTGTATGCCGTAGAGTCGGGGTACGTGGAGCCTGGGTTAACCTCAACCTCTTCCTCCTCCTCCTCCTCCTCCTCCTCCACCTCCACCTCCGCCTCCTCTTCCTCCTCCTCCTCCTCCTTCACATGCACACAACACGGCGCCCACCCTAGCATCGTTTATTCTTATTTCAGAAATGGGTGTTTCAAAATTTAGATTAATCAGAAGCAAGTGGTGTATGACCCCTCCTCCCCCACCCTAACACCCTCCTCATCCCCTTCCCTCCCCTACACCCTCCTTCCCCCTACACACCCTCCTCACCCACTTCCCTCCCCTACACCCTCCTGCCCCCTACACACCCTCACTAACCTGCCCCCTCCCCCCCTCCCCTTGTGACGGATGAAGGAGGAAGTGGAATAAAACAGAAGGGAGGAGGAGGAGGAGGAGGAGGAGGAGGAGAGGAAGGAGGAGAATAGCTATGGGAATACACACACAAATAAGAATAAATGAATAAATAAATAGATAAATAAATAAATAAATTCTTAGGTAGTATTTTCAACCTTTTTTTCCCCTTATATTCATGCTTTCCCTTTTTCATCTCCGTATTATCCTTAGGTAACGTTATTTTATTCTCTCTCTCTCTCTCTCTCTCTCTCTCTCTCTCTCTCTCTCTCTCTCTCTCTCTCTCTCTCTCTCTCTCTCTCTCTCTCTCTCTCGTAATTATTTTCCCCATTTGGCACACAGCGTTTTTACATTGTTACTGTTGTTGTAATTTTCACGATAATAAACAATTAGTATTGGGGAAAAAACGATAACACACACACGCGCGCACACACACACACACACACACACACACACACACACACACACACACACACACACACACACAATGGATATGAAGAGCGCCTTTCGTAACAGCAGCACGGACACAACACAGATCAGAGAGGAGGAGGAGGAGGAGGAGGAAGAGGAGGAGGAGGAGGAGGAGGAGGAGGAGGAGGAGGAGGAGGAGGAGGAGGAGGAAGAAAAGTAGTAGTAGTAGTAGCAGTAGTAGTAATAGTAGTTATAGTCTAACTACCTAACTATCTGTCTATATATCTCACTTAATAGTTATAATAGTAATGGTAATATTTCTTGTTATCGTTATTTATAGTGACTTAACAGTAAAAAAATATATATACAGGATAAAAAAAAAAGTTTAAAGGATAAGGAAATCAAAAAAATATATAACAAGAAGAACCGATACAATAATAGCAACGCACAATAGAGGGAATAAAACCAGACACCTACTATTGGTACATACATACATACATACATACATACAAGTGTACAAAACCTAGGTGGTGGCTCTTGCCTTGTAATGGTTGTCTCTCAGAAGCCTCCATCACTACCACTTACACGGCTGACCGAACACCCTCTCTTAGTACTGCAATCATTATGCACTTACGCCTTCTTTACTGAGAGAGAGAGAGAGAGAGAGAGAGAGAGAGAGAGAGAGAGAGAGAGAGAGAGAGAGAGAGAGAGAGAGAGAGAGAGAGAGAGAGAGAGAGAGAGAGAGAGAGAGAGAGAGAGAGAGAGAGAGAGAGAGAGAGAGAGAGAGAGAGAGAGAGAGAGAGAGAGAGAGAGAGAGAGAGAGAGAGAGAAAAGCAATTTCCTAAATACTCCTTTCCCGTCTATTACTTCATATCATAAAGAAAAAAATAGCAATAGCATAGCTTATACAAGGATAGGCTGTCAATACTAGCTGTGCTCTGAATCTGACAGGTGATATGTTTGAAACTCGAGTGTATAATCCACATCCTGTCAGACAAGCCCTAGGCGACTGTGGGGCTGATTGTGGCTTGTCCATACACGCCCCCCCCCCACCCACCCCACTCTCTCTTTCTAAGTCACTCTTCAACTCCATTATTACTGTTCTTTTTCCTTTTCATTTTTAAACCTGTAATATTTAGTAGTGTAGGACTGTAGTTAAAGTACTACGATGGTTACATTATCAGTATTTGAACTGCCGCTTTGTTATGGTCAGAGTCGGTCCAAGCCTCTCAAGGCCCTGATCTGAATGGTATTTGAGGTCGCCAATACCGAGCATGTGTTCCCCTCAGGAGCATGTGTGTCCCTCAGAAATTGGATTCAAAAAGTGATTAATAATTTCTCAGGATCTAGGTAGCTAAAACCATATAGCTCTGCTAGGGTGAACCAGTGTCATCCCTCTCGCCAAAAAGCTGCCATAAGCCAGGATCAAACTTGTAACCTATAGGCCACGACCACTGTACCAGAACCAACCTGCCCCTTCAGGAGATTGTGGGCCTCACAGGAGATTCAGGAACGCCCCGCCCCTCCCCACTCTCTCTCTCTCTCTCTCTCTCTCTCTCTCTCCGAAGTTTGGAACAACAGACGTGTTGACTTTGTTATATATTGGACACAATGATTTGGTATAAGTGTACAGAGAACTCAGGAATGGTGTGTGTGTCTGAGTGAGCTGTGTGGGAGCCTGAGAAAGGGGGTGTTCATCTCAGGACTCCACGAGGCAGACTGCCAAGGTGGGGTGAGTGAATGAAGCGTCAGGTCAGCCATTGACCATTATTCTAAAGAAATTGTGTAATTAAAGCAAAAATACTAGCTTTTTGACATTGTGTTAAACTAAAAACACGTATTTTAAACTCAGTAAAACGAGTTACCTGTATATCCAAATAACTTTGTTCACAAGCTTTCAGTATAAATTTTCAACATTCATCCACTCCAGGCACTAGATATGCACCAAATATTCGATCACTGACATGGTTTCCCACTCACATATTTCTCCTTAAATTTTCCGAAACATTTTCCTAGCAGGACCCATAAATGTAGAAACCAGTAAAACATCCACTCATTGATGTTCACAGGATAAATAACAAGAAAACTTCAATGTATCATGCTTGCAATTATTTCCGAAGATACAAACTTGTCAACATAAATGAGAATCAGACCCGTATTCTAAGACCTCAACACAACGCTCTGCACATTTGCATGATGATACAGTTACCACATTAAGTTTGGGAACCACAAATTGTTCCTATTCTACGATGCTAAGACAGTGTTGTTACTTCTGATGCTTCACTACTGCAGTTCCAATTGACAGTATGACGGCATAAAATGTGAAATCAGAATATGTGAATCCACTACCTAAGGGAAAAAAACTGAAAATGAAGAATTGCAACAAAGACCTGTTCAACAACCTGTCCTTGTGTGAAACAGTTCCACAATTGCCAGATATTCAACCAGTACCAGACGAAATGAAAGTTACTCAATTTTGGAAACACTACACCGTAGCTTCACACTATGCCAATTCACACTATAGAAGGTATTTTGCACCTGTAGATTCACACATTATGAGGTCATAACTATACTTATTTCTTTGATCAGGAAGGGAATGTTCCTGTTTGGTTAGACAACCTATAAAGATTACATAATTATGTAGTTAACCTCATTGCATAAATTATCATTTGTTAATTTATTTGCTGAAATCACCTTAGTGATGCATGGATGCATTTTAAACACATTATGAGACGTAATGAAAAATTATCTCCTACATAATATGCACATAACATAGACGAAGTAAAGCATAGTCTGATGAACTGGAGTGTAATGTTTGCGTTGAAGTTCCAGTAATAAGAGAGGTAACGCTGCGTTCCTTGCTATTTGAAAAGACAATGAAACCTCCATTTAAACAGGCTCATTAAGTTGTATGTGAACATATCACAAAATATTGGTACGTATCAATAAAATTGGATTCCTCACATTACAATCCTCTTTTTCAATGTGGGGACAATTATTGGATGACACAAATTTTCTGGTATTTTTGTACTATTTATATGTTGTCATTATCCCACACCGGAGTCACTACAAGGCTCAAGGAATGCTGTGAGATTTCGGGTCCTCTTATTATCCTCTTAAAATACGGTCCTAAGCCAACATTTCACAACAGGCAAAGTTAAGATTATACTCCAATTACTATTTACAATCTGAATAACCGATCTATTTCTAATCTATAGTTTCTGACGCTTCGTTCCCTCCAGAAACGTCCACCAAGGCGATGGCCACGGCAGAAAGAATAAAAATAAACACAAATGAATATGCAATGTACAATCATAAGAGGTTACTGAAAGCATTCCAATAATCCTACAAACCATCTTCTTACCTCCACACCTAACCTGCTCTCAGTACCTTGCATCCACTAGTAAAACTCCCTTGGATAACCATTGGTCTTGGTGAAGTTTTCTCTACTCATGTAGGGAGCGTACGGATCATCAGGGTAGTGCCTCATTCTCCTCCAGTACCGAGTCACCTGAGGAATGCAAAACAAGTTAAACAAGTTACCTTCAAGCTGCTGCCTCTCATGTGAACTGAAATAAAGGTGACGGTAATGTATGTAAGTGTGTATCAGTGTATGGAAAGTTTATCATATGTGGGATGGGTTTAGGTTATGTTGGGTAAGGTAAGGTAAGGTAAGGTAAGGTAAGGTAAGGTAAGGTAAGGTAAGGTAAGGTAAGGTAAGGTAAGGCAAGGTAAAGGAAGGTAAGGCAAGATAAGGTAAGGTAAGGTAAGGCAAGGTAAGGTAAGGTAAGGAGGCTATGTGGAATACAAGTTAAGTAGTTTGCTGTGAAGTTCAAACAATAACCACAATATTAGTGAACGCATTACTATACTAAGATAAATGTGCTGCTCACCATCTTATCTAACATGTAGGACTGTGTTGCATTACAGAAAACATGAGACTTGCAGCGCCGCCTCTGGGCCGGTGATTTCTTCCACATCCTCTTTTTAGCAGAAGACCGTGGCCTGATCCAGATGCCACGTGAATGCCTGTACCAAGATATTAAGGATAAGGAACACATCACAAAATAATTAACAGAGTATAGAAAAGCATGTACAAACTCAGGACAAGTGTGGGAATGAAAAGGATTAAGATACAAGAATGATTTGGTTGTAGAGATCATTAGAGTTGAGGTGTAGCATACAAGAACAATGGGAAATGTAAATGAAAACTGGTGTATTTTCTATTTTTCAAGGTTATTTACAACACTTCAGGTTAAAACATCAGACTTCATGATGATGGAATTATATACAAAAATAAAAGAGGAAAGTCAATCAGTACAAAGTAATGCATAGGCCGTAGAACAACCCAAAAACGCATCAATATAAAAACTACAATCAAATACAACAATTACATCACTTCAATTTATATCTCTAGACCACATGATATTGTAATTTTCACCTATCTTTTGTGGTAATATTTCTAGTTTATCAATGAGTAATGGACTACACTCTTACCAATGGAGCCTCTTGAATCGCTTTATGACGGCCTTAACTGTTTTCCTCTTGCCCTTCTTAATAGACCACTTAGTCAGAGATCGGCTCGGCACAGCAGCAGTGGAGGGCAAGGCATTAGGTAACATAGTGGACAGGATCGGCAGCAGCCCAACCTTGGTGTTCACAGCTGCTTGGAAACTGGAATGATGCAATGGAATAAGACGTACAGAGTTGTGAAGAAAATCGTATAAATTCATTGTATAGCAAATATTAAATGAATAAGTAACCATCACCACCACCACCACCACCACAGATGCACTTAGAGAAGGCTTAAGACTGCTTGGATTGAAGAGTACTGTCAAGGCTAAGGTAGGAAGGTAGAAAGAAGTGGATGTGGGTGGGTTAGGTTAGGTTGTGATTAAGGAGAGAAAAGGATATTTTTGGAAGCAAGGTTTCTGTGATATTAGTTCAAATGCAATATGTTGTGTTTATATGCAGGCAATTTTATACTGTAGGGAGTTAGTAGAGAAACTTACAAGGGATTATGTCAAAATCTCATGTTCCTGAAGAAAAAAAAAAAGCTGAAAGTTAATGCCAGAAAATATACCATAAGAAAAGTTTATGATGAATTAAAATAACAAAATATAATAAAAATAATGTAGGTAAATAGGAGTGCATTATCTAGCTGTGGGTTATTACAATCATTAAAAAAGGAAAACAAATTAGACCTCCATCCTAAAGTGCTTTCTAATTATCCTACCAACACTATCAATAACATACCCAGAAACACCATTTAGAGACAGGAGGGACATCTGCCTCACACCCACACTGTACTGACACAACACATTCTGGCTTGGTAGTATAGCATTAACTCTTGAATGTCCTCTATAGCCCTGCAACGGTCCACTCTGAACAGCAGACCCGAGGGCAGAAGTGACCACTTTGCTGCGTGCTTGAAGCTGGCACAAGGAACGCAACATCTGGAAAATACACAAGAGGTTATACATCTAGGTTAGGGTAAGTTGTGGGGTCTGGGATGTCTTGCTCTCCCAGTTAAGAGGTTATTACGCGAGTTGAGTTTAGTTCAAATCCCGCCGGAACTTGGCCATTTTTTAAGGTATCGTTAAGTGGCTGAAGAAACTCACATGCTGCTATTCAACCCTGTCTTCATTTGCAAGTGTAATGGGGTCTTGAGGGGATGACATGAACCTCCACAGGCGTTACTTAAAATAAAAGCACAACTTACAGGTACGGCAGCTGTACCTGTAAGTGCTCGCTTATAGATACGGCACATGCCTAACTTTTGGGTAATGAAATACGTATAAAAAGCTTATATAACCGAACGTAACTGAACCAAACTGTACTTAACCAAACCTAACCTAACATAACCTAACCTAATCTAACCATAACCTAACGAGTGCCGTATCCTCATAGGGCTCGGTTACAGATACGGCAAGTGCCTAAATTTTGGGTAAAAAGATTATATAACCGAACCAAACCATACCTAACCAAACCATACCATACCTAACCAACTTAACATAACTTGAAAGATGCTCTACCAGGTAAATAATAAGGCATAGGCCATACGAATAGCGCATGAACAGAGGATGACAACGCGGTACGACTGTCGTATCTTTAAGCACTTTGTAAAAAATACTGCCTGCACCACTAACAGGCGACAGTCAACCATCATCATCACAGCTACCAAAAATTTCTACAGGGCATCAGAGCCATGCAGTAGATAGCCTACAGGTGCTATAGGCCAAGACATTAAAAAAAAAGTTTAGATTAGGTTAGGTTAGGAAGGTCTTTGGTTTCCCCCCCCCTAGTTAAGAGGTTATTATGTGAGTTCAGTTTAGGTTAGGTTAGGTTGGGGGAGTCGGCCAGGGGGCTGTATTCCCCCATGTCAGTTTAATTTAGGTTAGGGTTGTGACGTTTGGAGTATCTGGTTCGGTTATACAAGTTTTTTATATATTTTTAACCAAAGATATAGGTTATCCGCCTTAGATTTTTCCTGAGTGTCATAAATGGTTTGTATTTGCTTCCCCCTGTAAAACCCCGCTTTCCCAAGTGGTCCCCTAACTTGTTTTGGTATAGGAAGAAGATAGGGGACGAGCAGTAGTTATGCAGATTTATCGATAATTTAAAATAAAGTTTGACCAAATGACATAGAGACACACATATCACAACTACATATATAGATAAATACACATTAATTCACCGGTAATACATGCCACCTACACAAAACTTTCATATTCCAAATAGTAACATTACAATATATAGTTTGAAACAGAGCCATGTGTGTTTACTTAACCTTACCATAGTGTAGAAACATAACAATGAGAATGTGACACAGGAAAATGAGAAAGAATGTTTTGTTTACCTTTCTGTTTTATTCCCTCCCTCCTGCCTCTTTGGGCTTGGGCTTGGGCTCGGGGTAGGGATTTTTTGTCCGGTATTTTTGGTATGAGAGTATTATGGATTTTGAGCTTTGATTAATATTTTGTATTATGGTTTCTCAACACTAGATTTTTTTTATACGAGAAAAATTGTTATTTTCCTTTTTTTCGTTACCGGTTTGAAGACATACCAAGATTACTTTTTATACCGGTATTACTAATATCGGTATTTTTTCGATACCGCACATCCCTACCTCCTTCCTCTTTGGATCAGCTGATATGTATATAAAGTTTTCTTGGAATCACGATATCATAATCATATAATTCATTACATCTCCCGAAATATACAAAATTTTTTTATAAAAAACAAAGGTTAGGAATCTTGGATATATAAAATGATTATATCTTGCCTGGAATTGATTAGCTAGGTCTTCAAGAAATGCTTATATATAAGCATATAAGCATTTTACAGCAAAAATATGCATACTTCAAGTGTCTAGAAATATAGATACAGTATAACCACATTTAACATTTTTATATTGACTTTTATCTCAAATGACAATAGTAAAAAAAATGCCAATTACATATAATTATCAATTAACGTTTATTCCCACATATTCAAATGAACTAATAGATATCAATTAGTTGATAAGATAATGATAAACATCTTATAGTTATGCTAGTACAGCCTTGACACCGCGTCCGCGCAGTCGTGACGTTCTTACAGCTGATACCCAAAGTAAACACGTACAACACATTAGTTTCCTTCCTTAAGATGACTCTGTGTGCGCAATTCCAACTTTCATGCTGACGTAGATACAAATAACGGATTAATAAGGAAAATGAGATGCGTTTAAGGTAGCTACTGACATTCAATACAGTATCATTTAGTGGGTAAGTACTGTGGTGTAAAATATATTTCTGGCTATACACTCCCTCGTTATTTCGTTGTTTCTGTTACGTAATGTAGCAATGTAGTGTCTTTAAATATTGGTTTTAAGGTTAGGTTAGACTCGTACACACTGTAGTTAAGTTAGTCGATATTTGATTGCATTTTGGGTACCAGCTGCTATTTTTTGTTAACTTTACTATTAATCGACCAGGTTTAAGGAAATTTACAGTATTACGCCCGTCTAATTTTGGGGAAATACCTGAATACTTCTGGTAAGTTTTGTAGTTGATGTAAGTTATGTTATGTTGCTGTCACTTTATTTTATTTTTATTTTTTTAACCAAGCAAAGTTAACATAGCGTAGCGTCTGTACTTGTTAAAAGGTATGAGTGGTGTGGTGTTTTAGATGAAGGGGGAGGGGATGTGTCTCTCTTCAGTGGTACAAACATTTTAATTTGGTTGGTGTACCTATCTTTTTTACTTTTTTGGTGAATCTGCATAACTACTGCTCGTCTCCTATCTTTTTTCTTAATATAGGCAATTTATGGCGTACCGGAAAAAATTTAGGGTGGTAAAATTATTTCTCGGGTAAAAAAATATAAAAAGCTGATATAACCAAACCAGATCCCGCCCCAAACAACACAACCGTAATCTAACCTAAACTGAACTCACAGAAAAGGAGGTTTTGTTGTATGGTTTCTTGAAGTAAATAGTAACTTCACTATATACTGTTCCAGAAATTATACATATAACAGAGTAGAGAGCCCAGATCCCCTTCATAATACCCTAGTTGTCATAGTTTTTAAGATTTTTATTTATATATTTGTACGATGCATTTTTAAATCAGGACAAAACACAAAATTATCATATTCGTAACTTGAAAATTTATTAATGAAATTTTGCTTGTGTTACAATAAATAGACTTAGGATGGTCCGTACCCTATGAACTTTCTAACTGTGCACAACCTAAGTAGCCATGACAATATTTCATCAGGACCAGTGGACTTTTTGTGATAATTTTTGTGTGATTTACATAGCTGATGTGCATGAATTATGGTTATGATTATCTTTCCTTTGTCAGTATCATGAAATATGTTGAGCAGGGTAGAGGTTACTGTGTTATCTTCCTCAGTAAAGACACTACTGAATATTGAATTAACAATGGACTTATACCTTTGTCATTGCTGATTAGTTTATCATTATTATCATTATCTAATAGTGGGTCTACTCTACCTTATGAGCAAGGCTTGGTATCACTCCTGAGAAAAGAGGTAAAGTCGGGACACGGGCTATAAAATTTGATACTGAGCAGGATAATAATTAAGACTATGCATTTCTTTCTCAGTTCCCAAGTATCTGAGGATCACGAGTGCGGAGTACATGAATGTTGAGGTAATGCTGTACTGTCTACTGGTGAGTACTGTAGATGTGATGTGAATTGTATTTCTATTTATTTATATTGCAGTCTAAGATAATACACAGCTTTTCAATAATTTCCGAAGCATGTTGGATATAAGGAGGGAGAAAAGGGAGATTGGTAATATTATCCGAAGCTGAGAATTTATATGAATTTGTTTATTTTTGTTTATTTACTGACTTAATGTATTGATTCAGTGATTGATGCGTCGATTAATTAATTCTTTGTTAACATGAAAAGATTCTCCTTAAACATTATTATGCAGACTGGTGATTTGAGGCTTCGTGAAATTGTTTTATGATGGCGATCATTATTATTGTCATTGTACATCCTTCTATAGCGAGTAGTTAAAAAATAATAAATGTTATAGTAAGTCTCATTATGTGATTAGAAACTGAGAACTTGGAATTTATCATGTGATGTTAGATAGACCTCCATATATATATATATCCAAAATAATTATAAACACCATTAAAGTAATATAACATTCTATAAACTAAATATGAAGCATTTTTTCCAACAGAATATCAATAAGGAATGTCCAAGCCTTCTGGTACAGCATCAGCTCGACTGCGGGCTGACTACGTGCGCATCAAACGTGACCCAGTGCCTTATGTGACTGCCGAGCCCCTGCCCTCTAACATCCTTGAGTGGTGAGTGTGTGTGTGTGTGTGTGTGTGTGTTAGCTTTGTTGCTTTAATAGAGAGGGTGAGAAGTGGTTCCAACTGCCACCCTTCATTCAGGATTGGTTACTAACAATCATAGTCTTTCTACTCTCCCCATCACTGCTAATGGAGATCACTTAAATACTACTCCAAATTTGTTATCTATCTTTCTTTTATTGATATTTTATGCATGTAAAAGGAAGCCGGGGAGTGTCATTTTCTTATAGTTTTTTGAAAGCATGAAAGATTTTCCTTGAGGTTCATATCATTTAGTGTATTTAGTCTACCTCTATTATTTTTTCTCTGTATCTCCTTTATAACTTCATAGGTAGATATTCAACGTGAACAGACTCATCCTCTCACATTCATTCTCCTCCTAGGCATTATGTGGTGGAAGGGCCTGAGGAGAGCCCTTATGTAGGGGGTTATTACCATGGAAAGTTGGTGTTCCCCATGGAGTACCCCTTCCGACCCCCAAGCATTTACATGATTTCCCCATCTGGACGCTTCAAGACCAACACTCGCCTCTGTCTCTCCATCTCTGACTTCCACCCAGACACATGGAATCCTGCTTGGTCCGTGGCTACCATCCTAACAGGCCTCCTCTCCTTCATGGTGAGTTAGTTACTACCTTATGCAGTGCTGTTTGTAAGGTTTGCATTGGTTGTGTTTATTGTTTGATTGTTTACCTGATACAAGAATTAATTCCTTCAACCTTCATTGTTAGCTTGCCTTTTTTATATATTTGCTTATTTATTTATATATAAATGATAATTCATTAGTTTTTTTTTTTATAGCATTCATTTACAAAATCAATTATAAATACTTATGACATTTTTAAGTTTATGATAATTTGTTATAATCTTCTTCATCAGTAATATCCTGTTAATTGGCATTGAAAAGTTTGTGCATCTTGTGAGTACTTTGTCTGCAAAGGATGTAAACACCTTTGAGATGACACACTCATGCCTCAGCTTTATGCACCTCCCTTTAACAGATATCGGAAGCAACAGACAAAATCTGCAGCAGCCGACTCACTTTGTTTACATGAATATAATCACACGTGTACCTTAGTACTCCATGGAATTACTGTATTATAGTGCATATTTACAGTGTACAGGTATATTATAGTGTATATATACAGTGTACAGGTATATTATAGTGTATATTTACTATGTACAGATACATTATAATGTATATTTACAGTGTACAGGTGTATTATAGTGTATATTTACAGTGTATGGGTATTTTACACTGTATATTTACAATGTACAGGTATTTTACACTGTCAGATTGGATAGTGTGTTTCATTAAATGTACACTACTATATTATTCCTCTTTCTTTGGTAATGTAATTGTTGATATTAGCCAATACAGACTTAGTGTTGGTAACTACAGACAATTGACATTATCGGACTGTTGTTCCCTCCTTTTGTCCATTAAAACAAGGTATGTGTGTATTTACTATTGCCTTTGTACAAAAATGAGTTGCCATAATAACAGATTCTTTTTCATACAGCTTGAAAAGTCTCCAACATTTGGTAGCATTGAGACGAGTGATTCTGAGAAGAGGCAGTTGGCACAACAGAGCTTAAGCTTTAACCTCAAGAACAAGATCTTTATTGAATTGTTCCCAGAAACTACTGAGGTAGGTAGTATTCCATCTCATTGACTAGAATCTTTATTTGCATAATGTATACATTTATATTTTTGCATTGAATAACACTTACACTGTCTACCTGTCTCTCTCTATACACAGTTAATGTTCCGCTCAAAGTAGTAGTCAAAACAGGGCATTTAGGGCTCAGGAAAACATTATTCTCCCTTCCCCTGTGTGCCTTGTCTTTTTGTAGTAAAGTATACAGAGGAAATGCTTGCCAGAACCCTTGCTCAGCCCCTTTTTATTGCCTTTTACAACCAGAAGAGAACACAGTGGGGCTGCAGATTTAGTGTAAAACGGAGTAGTGATTTTGGATATAGCGATAGATTAGAAACTGTACCACGATTTATTGATAGCGGTAAAAAAAATTATGAGTAGCGTCTGCTTGTCGATCATCAGTAAGGCTTCTGTGTTGTATAGACCCAAATAACTAGCACTACTATCAAGCATGCCTGCTGGACCATAAACGAGGTGGCGGTAGTTGTGGTGGCCCTTGCAATAGCCTACTGTATTGTTTTAAGTTACTGTATTCATTTATGATGTTATGTACTGTACTGCAATTATATCAGTGATTTTAAGTCCAAAGGAGTGCATAAACGGTAACTTTTGAAGGTTCCCAGACTACTGTTATCTTTTCCCATTTAAAGTTTGCCTTACAAGTAGCGAGGTTTTTCCAATCTACTATAATCACTAAATCTACGGCCCCAAGTGTACATTGGTGGTATTCTTGCAGCCTAATTTATTATATGTTATCATTCATTAATTTGTATTATAGATGCAGTATTTACACTCTAACTCATTCTATGGCAATCTCAATGACAGAAAATAGAGAACAAGCTGGCCCAGCGAGAACGTGAACTTGCAGAGAGGGCCCGAGCAGCTGAGAGTGGAAGACCCAATGACCAGGACCCGGGAGGCAGTGACAGTGGTAAGCAAAATGTGGACAGCAGTCAAATGTCTGCTCTGACCAATCTTCTTATTGTGGTTGGCTTTGCCTTTTTTGCCTGGACGGTTTCTTATATTGTGTCAACTTTAAATGAAGACGATTGATAGTGCTAATTATGGTGCAATCTTGTAACCTTTTGTTGTAACAGATATTGCACTTGGAATTAAACTTATATACAATTTTAGATTATATAGACCAATCTGTATACTATCCTGTACATCATTCATTAGTTGTAATTTGTTCAGTTATATTGTCATCATGGAATTGAAAGCATTATGTTGTGGCGGTATGTATGATTACTCACAGATCATCTATCATTTCTTTAATTTATACTGTCTTTCCACATATTATGTCTTTTTTTAAGGACCTTTCATGATAACTAACCAATCATGTATGTAATGGATAAGAAATATGTGTAATACATGGTATTTTATCAACTTGTTGTATATGTCCTTGAAGAAGAGTTTAAGAAATACAGAGGAGTGAACACTTCTCCCTTTCTGTAGCTTTGGTTATAATTTCCCTGCTCCTCAGTCTCATTGTTCCTAATA
>JAXIVD010007237.1:17500-20781 GCA_036785275.1 Cancer borealis
AGACGGAAACAGGAAATAAGATTACTTTAGGTTAAGCACAATATTTTTTCTGGAATATTATAGTGACTGACAGAAGAAATACAATGTTAACGGCTGACTAAAGTAATATAACCGATCATTACGTTCATGAAATAGAAGTAAAGAAAGATATAGCTCGTCCACCTACAAGACAATGAAATGACCCTTGGCGTATGATGACCGTAGTATATTGGGCATAAATGTGCCGCAGAAAAAAAGTCAAAAGATCCTGTTAGTACCATCAATAGAGAGAGATAAGACGAGACGAGAAAAAAATATATATGGCGAGAAAGAGAGCAATTCATTCCCATGGTATCATTTCATATCATACTCAGGCGATTGGTACACAAGACATTTCATACCCAAGCCATTTCCACATCAGACTTTTTATAGTCAGTACTTAACCAACACAGGCTATTGTGGACTCAATCCATTTCGCAATGTTAATGTTTTTTTGTATCATTTCATCATTGAGAAAACCTTAGCTCAAATATCTATGTTATTGCATATTGAGATGTACAACTTAAATTCCATACGTTTCACGTTTCTTTCAAGGGAATTTTTTTTCTTTTAAATTTTGACACCCGAAAATGTCTACCAAAATTTACGACAAAAACAATTTTATGCCCATTTTTCTGGAAAACATTAGTCCTAGAGCAAATATGCATAGAGACAAAATTGTAAGAATGTGATAAGATCTATCAGAAGAAGTAATAACATTTCTATTTTTTTCCATAGCTTTGGAGAAAAATTGGAAAAAAAAAAAATTTTATAGTATAATATATGTGCCATTTATTCAATTGTTTTACATTTCACTGTCGTGAAGTTATAATTCAAAAGAACAGGTCTGTTCTGCTCTTCTTTTTATATCTATACATTTTTACGTAAACCTTATTTTTTTGAGTTATCTAATAAAACGTGATTTTTAAGGAAAAAATATTAATAGCACCGAAAATTGCGTATCCATTTTCAAATTTTCGATCTCACTCAAATTTGTCTACAAAGGTTATATTGCATAAGAAAAACACGAATCTTGACTTAATTGTATGATTACTGTAATAACTATCCGTAAGAGTAGGTCCCGGGCCGAACCTGCAGAACACGACCTTTGGGCCCTTTATAAACAAGCGTTGAAAGAGTATAGTCCAGGCAAAAAACTACGGGACGTGACTTGGAGGATTTACGTGCTCTCAGATATACTTTAGTGGTTTGGAGATGAAAGTGTCAATGATCATGAATTGGTTTCGAGTCACAAATGGTCTGGTCAGGTGCGGGAAAATGGCTTGTGTATGAAAATATCTTGTGACCAATGGCCTGAGTATGAAATAACCTGTACCTATTCCCATCACGTCCGCATGCAGAGGCAAGGTCTTGAGTCATGAGTGATTAAGGAGAGTCTGTCGTGTGGGAGTTTTCACTGTGACAGAGGACATCTTTAATCAAGGCTGGAGTGTGGAAGGTGAGAGGGGGAGGAGGGAGTGGTGGTCGATTTCAAAGGATATGAAGAGTACTGAACACAAGGGGGCCTCTGCGTCATGAGAAGGCAGGGTAAGGTAGCAGGCAGCAGGCACCTCAAAGTGTATCCTGATAGACTCTCCTACCGTGATGTTCTCCCTCACAAAACCATCCGTCATGTTTATGTGAAAAGTATCGTAGTTGAAGACACATGTGCTGCTAGTAATATATATATATATATAATATATATATATATAATATCTAGTATAATATATATATTATAATTATATATATATATATATATATATATATATATATATATATATATAGGAAGACAGGTGAAATGGATAAATAGATTAGATATTGATTCAAGTCACTTTTGTTTCCGTAAAATGTTTACCTAAGGTGATTTGTAGTTAATTGATCACTCTGCATTTACAATTTGTTACACATATGCGATAATTACAATTTAAAAAAAAAAAGGATAATTGCCGATTTTTTTGTGCAGTTTTAAGCTATTATTATCCGTTAAGATGGCTCAGAGTTTGAAAAAACCGAACGTAATATACATCTGAAACCTTTGTACACATCATGTAATCTTTTCTTTATCTTGTGATTAAAGTTTATAGAATTCTAGTTTCGTTTCGTAAGAGTTTTTGTCTATTATATTAGCATTAGAGTCTTTTTTAAGGTAGGGAGAAGCAGGTTGTACGCTCTAAGTAATTGGATGTCCTTTCTCGTAGTAAAATGGACCAGAACTGCCTCTTAAAAATTCGAGGTGAAGTCTTATTGGGAAAGCTTATTGACGAAGAATAGATTTGAAGAAGCTTATCCTATCCATACAAGTTTTCATTGCAGCTCCAAACCAACCCATCCAACAAGCCCTCGCACACGCACACGCACACGGCATACGCCACGCACGCAATCCTGTCTGTGATCCTCGCACATTTTAGAAGTTTTATGGCCAAAACTGAAAATTCTCTTTGTCCTCGTTTCTCAGTACAGGAAACAAAATATTGGTGAAACATATTGATTACACCAAAATAGTTTTCATAACGTAACCAAAGGTTTGAATGTCTTTTTGTTTGTTTTCACTCGTTTTTTTTATGAATTATTTGTGTCGTTATTATTGTCAAATCTCCCTCGTCTCAATCATTGTATTCACCTTTTATTCTTATCAATATGCGTTTTTAGTATTGATCTTATACAACTGGTCACACCGACACTACCACTGCTCTCATTCAACAAACCTAACTCTAATATTAAGCATTTAAAACTTCGACCAGAGTCCGGGCGCCCAAAAAGACGACACACCACCCTTAATCAACAAGTTATGGCACCACATACAAATAAACACGCGCCTTGTCATTACAGAGGCTATATTTGGCTCGTGGGACGCAACCTCTCTCCCATCGTGTCGCAGGAACCTTAGATCACCCCCTTCGTTACTGCATTATCCTGTCTTCTATACCGGGTAAAAGATAATAATAAAGACCCTTACTTGATATTTACTTAAGGTGACTGGTATGCATATAATTTTCAGTGGTTTAAGCCTCTACTATAACCTGCTCGATTCTCTTCCATGTGGTACGTGCACATGGTAAATTAGGACAACTATAGGCGTACAGAGTGTGTGTAGTGTTTGTGTGTGTGAGTGTGTAAATGGGTCCGTGTATTTGCGTGTGTGTATTTATGAGATCGTTATCACCCACTATTCACTCCTACATAGCCGTTCATGTAGGTCAGTTTGCAGTCCTTCCTTAGGTCCAGATCAGTTAGGATTAAGTCTGGTCAGAAGGGATAAACAT
>JAXIVD010007238.1:0-12500 GCA_036785275.1 Cancer borealis
ATAGCTGATTTCTTTTCTTTTAAATTGAATCACAATTTCTGAGCCAAATTCTATTTGTGGAGACTTAATTAAGAAAAAGGAGCAATTTTCAATTATCGTTTTAAACTTTACGTTGATATATTTTACTTGATATCTACGTATTCTTCCAAAATCACAACCTTTCCATCAAGAAAAATAATGTAGGTCCAGATTTGTAATTCCACCTATGACGCTGCAGGAGACAAACTTAATTGAAAATAACGGATAATCCATTATGTTCTTGCGATGGAGAAAAGTGGAAGGATAATTTTATGGCAAGAAATTATCGCTCCTCCATGTCTTTCCTTCTCCAAGTTACGACCTCAAACGACTTCAAAGGAAGGTGTCTGATTCTTTCACTGCGTCGCGATGGCGTTCTTACGGGTGAAGTGCATGCACACATTAATCACTGATGGAAAGATGATCCAAAGGAAGGATTTATCATGATCGGGTCTGTAGCTTCCTTTGTGGCGGAACTGACAAGACAAGTGACGGGAAGTAGATGAGATGAAAGGGACGTAAAGCTTTATTAAGGAAGGTGTGTCACGTGAAGAGGTCTTTTGTGTATTGGAGTTAATATTTACCTGCGTGAGGCTGTGTTGTGTTATGTTATAGTTATAGTAGTTGTCGCCAAGGTGGGGAATAGTGATGGATTGCTTTGTAGGGTGGGTGTGGGTAAACGAATTAGACACACACACACACACACACACACACACACACACACACACACACACACACACGCACACACACACACACACACACACACACACACACACACACACACACACACACACACACACATACACACACACACACACACACAGTCACAATCGCTCACCTTTTAATCTTAACACTATACAAGCCTGACAGGATCTCCTTGCCACACTCTATAATAACTAGGCACAGCACTCTACTGTACTTCTGAGCAGCATACATAATTACAAAGGCTTACACCTAACCCCCGCCACACCCAGCTTTGCCTCTCCCCGCCCCGCCCCGCCCCATCAGCACTGTAGCAAGACCGGAGTAATAAGTGGCTGCGTGCTATTGTCCCGACACGAGTAATTGCTGAGTTGTAATTGGTGGTGTGAAGTTGTTATTACTTAGACTCGTTTTGTGTCCATTTAATTAGCACCGAGTGAAGTAAACTGATGCAGCAACGGATCTTTTTTTCTTTTCTTCTTTTCTTTCTCTCTCTCTCTTGACTGTTTGTTCTCTTTGTGTAATGAGTTCTGGTTTGATGTGGGAGCTTCTCTCTCTCTCTCTCTCTCTCTCTCTCTCTCTCTCTCTCTCTCTCTCTCTCTCTCTCTCTCTCTCTCTCTCTCTCTCTCTCTCTCTCTCTCTCTCTCTCTCTCTCTCTCTCTCTCTCTCTCTCTCTCTCTCTCTCTCTCTCTCTCTCTCTCTCTCTCTCTCTCTCTCTCTCTCTCTCTCTCTCTCTCTCTCTCTCTCTCTCTCTCAATATTCACGGTAATGATTCTCGAGGTAGAGTAAAAAGTTTGCTGCTGTTTTTTTCCCGCGTCAAGTTGAGGGACGAAGAGGACACCACAACGCATCACCAGAACATTCAAACCTTTCACTCTACATGAATAGTTGGTCATTGCCGTTGCGTGTACACTTTTGCGTTTGTACAAGTGTATGTCTTAGCACCTGGATCTGATGCAGCCTCATTAGTTTGTTAGTTGCTGTTTTGGCTACAGACGTATTATTCGACTGTACACAAGTGGAATTTACAAGAAAGAATTACGTATAATATATACATTAAAAAGAGCAGGACTTAAATGTACTTCAAAATATTATAAAAGGCCATAGAGTGTACTATACTTCACCTTTTGTGACCTTTCATAATTCCATTCCAGTAATGCAAGTTTGCGGAAATAAAAAAATGAGGTAATGTGTCCGTTGTTGTCCGGAGTTGCTATACATTACCAACATTTCATTACGCTTTTGCTATGTAGACGTTATGGTTTTTATTTGTAATTTTGAGCAGTTTTTACTGTGGTGTTTAGGGTGACTGAAGGATCGACTGTAATACTTTGTGGCGTCTACTGTGAAAAGTACGTACCTTCTCCCATATACAGTAAAAAATGAGGTGAAAGTGTGTAAATAATGAGTGTAGTAAGTGAATAGCTTGATAAATATAAAACGATTAATAATTAAACAAGAATTAATGGATAGGTAAATTATTGTAATACAATTTTCATTAAGTAGTAGATAGTGTAGCTTCATGATGCAGGTGTTGGTGCCTGAGGGTGTAATGTAGCGTTGCTTCACGTTGTTTTAATGGAATATACTGAACAGAGTGTGTTATTAATGTTGCAACATGTGCCTCAGACTTGGTTTATTGAAAACAAGGTGTCAAGATAACATCTTCCCGGATGTAAGTCATTGTTTATCTATTTATCCATCCATCTATCTAGTTTTGGTTTTAGATGTGATTGTAATAGTTAAATAGTAGTCGCTGTTCTGTTAAGTTATGGTTCGTTATGGTAGTTTGGAAGTGAACGCCGTTGTGGTTACTTATTGAAGGTGTAACTGTTGCAGTACTAAAGGTATCAATGTTGTAGCTGTAGTGACGGTACACTCACCTGAACTCCTATTGTTGAAACCTCGATAAGTGGCATTGCCGTATTGCTCTACGCTGAGGCCGAAGAGCGCACCGCGGCCCTCGGCACACTTTGGTGGTTTGGGGCAATCCTCGCACTCGGCTCGTGGCGGACACAGGTCGAAGAGTTCGGTGAAGCTGGGCGGGTCCGGGCCAAAGGTGAGACTGTCCTCCGTGCCGGTGGATGGGTGGTGCAGGTTGGGGTCGATCTCTGTCCGCAGTGAGTTGATGGAAATGGGAAAGGATGGAAGGTTAACGACGCACAGTGTATATGTTAAATAGGCGAATGAGAGAAATACGGAAAAGGAATGATAGACAGGTGGATGAAAGGGGAATAACTGGCACAAAATTATAAGATTGCTAATTTGTGGAGGGAAAATAATAGAAACTATGTAAATCAGTCTCTCTCTCTCTCTCTCTCTCTCTCTCTCTCTCTCTCTCTCTCTCTCTCTCTCTCTCTCTCTCTCTCTCTCTCTCTCTCTCTCTCTCTCTCTCTCTCTTTCTCTCTTTCTCTTTCTTTCTTTCTCTCTCACCGTAAAGCTTCACAAGACCGCGCGTGACAGACAGTTCGTTCTTGGCGACACAGTGGTAGTCGCCGATGTCCCTCCGGTCGACGTTGAAGATGCTGATGCTCATGACAGACTGTGGAAGGCGAGTGAGAAAGAGAAGGAACAGTCACATGAGAAATGGAAAGTTACATACGTTCTTTGTTTCTACACGTTGTTGAAGGAAAAATGATACATATTGTTCGTGTTGCACATTCCTTTGTGTCTCGCATCGGAGTGCACCGTACGTCCTCCACCATTTTGGGGATGGACTATAAAGGGTCTGTTGAATTTTTGTAAATGATTCTTGAGTTTGGGAAAGCTAATTGGATTTTCAGTTTTCCATCAGGAGGTGGAGTTATATAGGATTTCCTTTTGTCTTTGTGGCTTCTGATTCAGTTTTATTTTCTTCTTTCATTCACGCCATGTCGCGACACGTCACGTCACGTCACGTCGGAGGACTCTTGCGCATTACCGCCTCCCCTTCCCTCCACCCCCCTCCTTCCTCCCCATTTGCAGCGTACAACACATATAGACACACACATCTTAAATATTTATGGAGACTATTTGCAGACAATGTCGTTCTTTTGGCACTGACGACGATGGAAACATTCAGTCTTTATACTGCAACACATCATGAGTTGTTGCTCGAAGCTGGTTTATCTTGGACATTATTGGAACAGAGTGGTGGGCTGCAGCTGCTGGGTGCTGGCGGCAATGTGGGACGTGACCACATTGGGAAAGATAAAGACGAAAAAAATGTTAGAATATGAAGGAAAGGAAACAAACAAAGAAGGCGAAGAAAGAAAAGAAAAACAGAAAACTAAATAAAAACGAAAAAGAAGAAGAAGAAAAAAGATGATGCTACATAAAGAGGAGGATGCGAGAAGGTGAAAGGAGCTGGGGACGGTGTGCGTTGTTTCAAGGAAAGTCACATTTACCGCTCTTGTCAGTGTGGGAAGTGGGTGGCGCAGCGGAATGAAGCCAAGGGAAGAGGCATTTGTGGGGAGGTGGACGGTTCGTGGAAAGTAGGTCCCGAGAAAGATGAGGGAGGAGGAGGAGTAGGAGGAGTAGGAAAAGCAGCAGGAAGAGGAAGAGGAGGAGGAGGAGGAAATCAACATCCTAATCTTATCCTAAATTGAGAGATAGGCGCCTCCAGTCATATATCTCCCAGGGCGGCAGTTATGGTGGTTTAATGTGCTAATTCGTGTGACAGAGGAACCTTCATGTTACCAAATTAGGCTTAATCAAATTGGGTTGAGACACAGAGGCTTGAGAAGAAACACTGGTGAGAATTTTTTTTCTTCTTATATACGTAACGGAGACGGGAATCTTTTTTTGGACTTGTGAGATGGATATGTGATGTGATTGGATTGGTCTAGCAGAACGGCGTGTTAGGTTTGACTTTGGTGTTTAAAAGGTTGAATTTTGAAAGGACGTGAAAATGATACACCAAATTTTTTTTTTGTCAGGTAACCGTTTCTACGTAATGATATAAGTAAGAATTTAACCACACAACACACTGTATAAGTAATAATTTAACCAAACACTACTCAATATAAGTTTAGTATCAATCAAGTAGCGGTGACATAGTAACTCCGCACTTATAACCGTTAATGGTGATCATAATGAAAAAAGTGAAGATCGTTGGTTCGAATCCCGTCATAAATTCTCCTTTGCAGCCGCGGAGTGGTATTAACTACTTTGATATTGTTCATCAAACGGTTTGCATAATGTCATTGTGTGTTGAAAGGGGGTAGGGGAGACAGGGGGTGAATGTAGCTATTATGGTTGTCATGGGACCGATATTGTCCATCAAACGGTTTTCATTATGGCTTTGTGGCAGGAAAAAAAATTGCAGACTCACACGGGAGGAGAGTATCTAGGATCCTATCTATGGTGAAGGGAAAAAATACATATACATAAAAAACAACACGTACATAGAAAGCTTCGACATTAAACATACCATCACGGATTCAATTTGTGCCATTTTTTATCCATTAATTCCACATACCTTACAACATATATAGATAGAACGTGATAGAAAAAGATGATAGTTGGAGTGATTTTCCGGGGCTGCAACTTTCAATTTTCAATTCCCTGCCAGTTTAGTCATGGTTTCATCCCATATTTCCTCCTTCCTCCTCCCCTCCTTCCTGCAGTACCAACACCCAGCCTCCCTCCCTCCCTCTCACCTGGTAGCCAGCCACTCGTAAAATTTTGTGGAATTGTTCCCACTTCGTTCTCTTTCCCAGACTTGTTCATTAAAATTTCTCTCCGTCTAGTTTCGTTTTCTTTCAGCCTATAAAATTTTGCTCGTTTCTTCTCTTTTCTCTCCTTAGCCAGTTCTAGTTTTTTTTCTTTCTATTTTGTCGCATCTCCTTTTCTCTCTTCTTTCCTTTATCTTTTTTTGATATTTTCCTTCCTCTCTACTCTTATTTATAATCTTCTCTCCTTTCTATTTTGCTCTCAACTTTTCTCTTCCCACTTTCTTATCACTAATCTCCTCTGCTTTCAACTCTCTTCTCTCCTTTTCACCATCCTCAAATTGCCTACTGCCCACTCCTCTCTCCTCTCCTCTCCTCTTCCTCCTCCTCCTCCTCCTCTCCTCTCCTCTCCTCTCCTCTCCTCTCCTCCCTCTCCTCTCACTCTTCTCCAGCCAACCACTTAGCCACCTCGAACACATTCAATTAGTAAAGTAAATTAGGCGGTGATGTGGGTGTTGTCAATCCTATAGAGACATTGAAAACAGCGTCCGGGATTAAGGTCTTTCCCAGATTGTTCCCCTTAAACCACCGTGAGGCGCATTGTGTGTGTATGTGTGTGTGTGTGTGTGTGTGTGTGTGTGTGTGTGTGTGTGTGTGTGTGTGTGTGTGTGTGTGTGTGTGCGTGTGTGTATGTGTGTGTGCGTGTGTGTGTGTGCGCCTAATTGGAACATAATGGGAGCACTCAGGATGGCTGTAATTAGCGTGAATTTATGTTTGAAGCAGTTTTCTTTTCTTTCTTTTTTTCCGTCTCTCACGCCACGCGTCTAACACCACACATGTAGCGCACTCAACCATGCACCCACCACCTTACCTTCCATACGGAGTTGGGGTCTTGGTGGTAGAAGATGCTGTATTTCGTGGAATTTTCAAGGAGTAGACCATGCTCGTCCTCCCAGTAAGTGACAGCTACAGGGAAAGCTTCAACCTCACACTCCAGCTTTGCCGTCGAGCCGCTACGAATACCAACCTTCCACTTCTTGACTCTGATGTTGGGATCGACTGCACGGAGGAGGCGATGACGGCGGTGGTGGTGGTGGTGGTGGTTGGTGGAAGGAAGGGAGAGAAAAATGAGATGGCATGAAGATGAGGAAAGTGAGATGGGTCAGAAGTTAAAGGAAAGATGAAGGTGATTTGGGATGTCAGGGATTGTTTGGAAGGGAAAGGAGGAACAGAAGATGGGATTTTGTGATGGAATAAGATGCATCAGTGGAAGGAAAGGGAGAATTATAGGGACATAGGATGGAATGATGAAAATTTGTTTTTATTATGGGACAAATAAAGGCAAATGGAGGAACTGTAGGAAAATATGATCGGTTGTGGGAAGAAATGGGGCAAAGGGAAAAGACGAACAAAAGGGGAAAATAATGAGTATAAGATTCAGGAAAATAGAAGATGATGGAATAAGAAAAAATAAGAGGTAATAGAGAAATAATTTGTAAAACATTAAGGAAAGAATGCAATGAATGAAGTTGTGTTGAGTTAATGATGACTAATGGAACTAAAACGAGGATGTTAATGATGGGGTGTAAGATATCATGTGACACAGTTAATGGGTTAATGTGATGGGCATAATCAGAGTGTATTAATGATGGTTCAGTGATGAGAAGGTGTGATGAGAATGCAATTATCGGTGATGGGAAGGGAAGGTAAAATGATGGGATGCTGTTGTTAGCTTTTTGTGATCATATGTAATGTGTCAATAGACGTTTATGATGGACAAAAATATACCTGCCTTTGATAATAATAGGAATATAATGAATTTATCCGATGTTTGGTGTGTGTGTGTGTGTGTGTGTGTGTGTGTGTGTGTGTGTGTGTGTGTGTGTGTGTGTGTGTGTGTGTGTGTGTGTGTATGTGTGTGTGTGTGTGTGTGTGTGCGTGCGTGTGTGTGTGCGTGTGTGTGTGTGTGTGTGTGTGTGTGTGTGTGTGCGTGTGTGTGTGTGTGTGTGTGTGTGTGTGTGTGTGTCTGTGTTTGTGTCTGTGTGTGTGTGTGTGTGTGTGTGTGTGTGTGTGTGTGTGTGTGTGTGTGTGTGTGTGTGTTTCATTGTCATTCCCTTCACATACATCCTTCTCCGACTCCCTTCCTTTCTTACTCTCTCTCTCTCTCCTTCTCTCCTACTCTTCTTCCTTCCTCCCTTCCTCTTCACTTTATTTCCATTCTTCTTTACTTCTCTCCATCTTTTCCTCCCTCCATACCTTCCTGCCTACACTCCTAATCATCCTTGGCACCCTCCTTCCCTCTCCTCCCATACCATCCTTCCGTCACCGCCTTCAGGAATACTCACAGTGCACCTCTACAGTGAAGGTCTTGTTGGCGTTGGGTTGGATGCCGTTGTACGCCTCACAGGTGTACGTACCCGTGTGGACCCTGTGTACGTGGGTCAGGTTGAGCACGCGTCCAGTCACCGAGCCATCTGAGGGAGGGAGGGAGAGAGAAAAAAATCGTAAATATATCTTCATTGTCAAATTCCCGTTTTACCCTTTGGAAAATTTGACTTCAACTGAAATTTGTTTTGAATATGTACTCAACAACCCTTGCTTCGATTCGGCGTGTACTTCTTTCTGCAAAACTAAAGAGGCAGCTCATGAAAATTGCTGTAACCTTCCACCTTTTGAAACACGAATCGCTTTGTAGGTTGACTGTGTTGCATCTATTGACTGTTGCTAATCCTCGCGCCTCCGCATTTTTCTGCAATGTACACCATCCTCCCAGTCAGCACGGCCCGGGCCTGCCATGTACACTGGTAATGAGTGGGGGCGGAGGAACCCCATGTGAATACTACGCCAAAAATGTATTGCCTCTACTAATGAGGTCTGCTGTGCTAAAATTGTGCTGCGGCTCCAGTGTTGCAGCTTTTTTATTATCCACAGCACACACGGAGGGTCGTCATTTTGGTTACCCGAGACGATAATTAAGGGAACACTTTTCTTCTAGTTATTGTTTTTTATTTCTTGTTTAACGGTCTGCATTACTTCTTTTTGTTTCAACATTTCTTCATTTACTTTTGGCTTCTAGATCTGACTCTTGAGCTTATGCCGACTTATTATATTCTAAAAACCACAACCGATCATAAAGAAGGATGATTCTTCTCTGAATATGAAATAGAAAATGTAAATCATGCCTGTACATTATCCTTGAATATTAGAAATTCGTTTATGGGAAACTGGGGTGCTAAAATTAACATAAATAGCTTAGGCGTGAATATTAGTTGACAATGAATGGAATAATCACGGGAAATGAGGGGAATAGATTTACATAATTTGTAAAGAAAAGGATTAAGGCTAATAATGAATGCCTCCGTGAAGGCTAGTAAAGAGTAAAGAGAGAGAAACCTCAAATTATCCCATGCTATATAAGAGTACTGACTCCATATAATGAATCGATCCCTCAGTAACCAAGGTGCTGATGGGGTGCTGCGAGGACTTTAATATCATCAAGGAAGGAAAAACACGAACGCGCAACAAACAATAAGGGAAGTAATAAGAGGGTAATTAACTTAAAACTTCACACCAAGTATTCGCATTTACTGAAGAAAATCGATGGAAACCAAGAACGAAGAAGGTAGCACCCAGGAAACATTACAGCACATCACCTGATCCCGTAAAACAGTGAAGGATGGTAGTAGTAACGGAAACCGAGCAAGGAGGAAATACAACCTGATGAAAGAACTCAAACAATGGATAAGAGATATGCGCAAAGAACACGTCACCAAAAGAAAGGTGAAATAGATTTTAAAGTTCAATGCGCACACCTCCGCTCAACGTCCGCTGCCTGTGTATTAGTAGCCTGGTAAAACTGGTCTCATGCTTATTCACAATGGACACCCACGAACATTGTGAAGCTTATTTTCAGCAGCTTATCTTTTTTTTTTTTTACAGTATTATCACAAGTAGATTTGGTTTGCAACTCAAATAGGATTAACCCAGAGTTCATTCGGGATTTCGAAATAGATACTCAAACAGTTGATCCTATCCATGCTATTAACTTTCCAGTAGAAATATAAATTGACTATCATGTAAGCCTTTGTGTAGTGCCTTCATGGAATACGGAAAGGAAGAGCTTTCTGTGGCGTCCCTTGTAGTCTTGTTTGCACTATGGAAACATGGCTGGTCGTGGTTGTTGTATATAGCAACAGTGCTGCAACCCCAAAGAAAGAAAATATGAAGTAAAGAGAGGAAGTAAACAGGTGATTGTTGACATTCCGTTGTTTTCTCTCTTGTGGAGAAAAGGTGCGCAGTAAACACCTTCCTTCCCTTTTTTTTCGTTTTAAATTAAAGGATGACATTTTTTTCCTTTTGAACGGAAAAAAAAAAAGAGAAGTTTTTCCTCTGTGAAATATTTGCATAATCTTCGCTCAACAGAATTTCTTTATAGTAAAGATTGGATGGGTTATGGAAGGGAATTAAGAAGATTAGAGGGAAGAGCGAAAAGAAGAAAGGAAAAATACATGATAGGCAGGAACGTCGCCTGTAGCAGCAGATTAACGAACAAACCGTCGGTCACAATGTCTGTTGCAGGGACACGTCAGCCACTAATGCACCTGCTGAGCGACACGTAGTGCCCGATACGCCCGTTACGAGGCAGGTATACAGTGGCTGATTGTTTCCCGTCATGTCACCTCTAAGACTCATAACACGTTGCTGTACCAGTCGCTGCTCAGCCACTTGGCAACCCACAGTCTCAATGTATTGGTCATCCCATGCTCCTCCCCCACACACTGTTCCCACACCTAACAAAGCAGGACGCGGATCGCAGAGCGGCGCCATAAATGCTTTGTAGAACCTTTGGTCGAGCAGTGCTCGCCCCACGCACAGTAACTTATCACGGTGGGTTGTAACCCTTCCGGCACAGCATAGGTAAAGGAACACAAATATGAAACTTGGGGACGATGTGCTCGCCTCTTAAGAGGGTACACAAGAGTTTGTAGGACATATACAAGTTATACAAGTGCCTGCGACCGGGCTAAACATTTTGCACCGATATCAATTGATAAAGATTTATTTTTTGAGGTAGATAGAATGAATAAAGATTGTATCACAACTAACCAATAAAAATCGTCACTTTCTTAAAATAAAAATCATAACTTTTGAGTCACTGATATAAGCGAGATTGCGACTCTTAATTTTACAACCACGTCAGAAAATATGGAAGCGATACAACCAAGCTATCTGGTAGTACTCCATCCCTGACGAGACTACGTGTGTACTATAACGCCACCAACGCCACACAGCCCAGGCAGTGGTAGGGGTGAGGGTGGTGGTGATAGCCTGGTCTGGGGACAACATACATTGGGTAGTCTGCTTTTGGAATGCAGGGAAGGCGGAAGTGCGCTCCCCCTCGTAACAACACTACACACCTCATTTGGCTGTATAGTCGAATACATTATACAAACACGTGAATGGACTTTGTGGAATGGTCAGCATCGAGTAAGTTTCGTACATTAATAACTACTAAAAAAAAAGAGCAGCTAATACATTAATGAAAACCCAGAAGATGAAAGAAGGAAGGGCAAACATGCGTGACTGTGATCGTCTCGGGTAACCAAAATGACGACCCTCCGTGTGTGCTGTGGATAAAAAAAAGCTGCAACACTGGAGTCGCAGCACAATTTTAGCACAGCAGACCTCATTAGTGGAGGCAATACATTTTTGGCGTGATATTCACATGGGGTTCCCCCGCCCCCACTCATTACCAGCGTACATGGCAGGCCCGGGCCGTGCTGACTGGGAGGGTGGTGTACATTGCAGGGAAATGCGGAGGCGCGAGGAAAGGCAAATTGTTTGTACCAGGATGCCGACAACAGCAGTAATAGTGTTTAGTAGTAGTAGTAGTAGTAGTAGTAGTAGTAGTAGTGTGATAGTGGTGGTAGTTGTAGTATTGATTGTAACGAAAGTAGTAGTAGTAATAGTGGTAGTAATAATAATAGTAGTAGTAATAATAGTAGTAGAAGTGATAGAGATAATACCAAAATGTTTCACCGAATAACTTTAACAAGAACGGGAAACCTAGATGAAACTGAGGTTGTCAGTCCTCCTCCTCCTCCTCCTTTGTGAGCCATGAAACCAGGAAGCATTGACTCATTGCTCCATTACTATCCTGACGTCCCTGCCGGCATCTGTCCTTCCACTCCATCACGAATTGAAGTTTCGAAGCAGCGGTGGACACTCCATGCATTGGCAACGTGAGGACACTGAGGATTGATTGATAACACTGTTCCGTGCCAAGTGCCCGGCTGTACGTGTGTGTGTGTGTGTGTGTGTGTGTGTGTGTGTGTGTGTGTGTGTGTCTGTGTCTGTGTCTGTGTCTGTGTGTGTGTGTGTGTGTGTTACTCGTATACGTACAACACATAGAGTATTTGTGTAACAACGACCACAATGACAATGGCAACGGAATGTGGTTGTAGAATCAGTCAAAATGTTCAACCCGTCGCCCTTCCGTAGCGAATCCTTCACTTGGTGCCGCGTTTTTTCTTACTGTAATAAGTATATGATAAAAAAAGACATCTGAAGTCTTCTTTTTTCCAGTATTACTTATGTATATTAATTCTTCTCCCGTACTTACCTGGTCTTGTCAGAGCCATGCATTGTTTGATAAGATAAATGGAGGTTCGGAGAAAGGAGAATCAAGGAAAGGGACATGTGATGGAAGGGAATGAGGAATGGAAAACATAAATGAAAAGCTTGAGGAAGAAGGTAATGAAGTGATGGAAGTAGAAGTAGAAGAGAAGAGAACTGATGAAAAGGGAGGAAAAGGAGGAAAAAAAACGAAAAGGAAAGAGAAAAAGAAGAATAAGAAGTGAAGTACAGTAACAAACGAGAGTACAGTAACAAAAGAGGAGAAAAACGAGGAGGAATAATGAATAAAAAAAAAGCACAACGCTGAATTGAACATACATAATAGAGGGAGAAAGGAAAGCAGAAAAAAGAGCGCAGCAGGCAACAGAGAGGCTGGGTTGTAGATTATAACGAGAGGGTAGGGTGATCCCTGCATGCCATTCTACATGTCCTCATTAGCAGTATGCGAGGAGGACAAAAAATGAGGAGGAGGAGGAGGAGAAGGAGGGGGAA
>JAXIVD010007239.1:0-20780 GCA_036785275.1 Cancer borealis
GTGTGGTAATTGAAAGCGGGTTTGTAATAACACAGGTGACAGGGAGGAGGAAGGAAACATAAAAATGAATAGTGGTTATGGAAAGTTGAATATACTACTCAAATTACACCGGGAATAAATCTTTTCTGAGCTAGCGATGAGAGACCAGGTACTGTCTTAAGTAATTTTACAGTGATATTATCTTTTATTTTGTGTGTCTGTGTACTGTGAGTGTCCTGTGATGTTTGGTGTACCGTTCTGTAATGTGCTGTTCTCCTATGACATTCAAGAAGGAACACAACTAAACACATTACCAATAATAAAGATCAAAGGAACGAGGGTGAATGATAAATAATATTAATCACAAGTAGAGAAAGTTGGTGGTGATAGTGATGTTTTAAAGGGAAAAGGGAATAAGGCAGCAGTGTGTATGTGTATGTGTGTGTACGTGTGTGTGTGTGTGTGTGTGTGTGTGTGTGTGTGTGTGTGTGTGTGTGTGTGTGTGTGTGTGGTGTGTGTGCGCGCTTTGCAATATTCCTTCGAGGCCACAAAATAAACAAGACCAGCTTGAAACTATTAAAAGGATGGCATATTACCGTCTACATATTACAAACACCGCGGATGCCTCAAGGAAAGTCAAGTATTTATATTAAGAGAGAGAGAGAAAGAGAGAGAGAGAGAGAGAGAGAGAGAGAGAGAGAGAGAGAGAGAGAGAGAGAGAGAGAGAGAGAGAGAGAGAGAGAGAGAGAGAGAGAGAATGATTAAAGAAAAATATGTTTATTATGTTAACGTGATGAATCTTGCACCATCGCTGTTTTAAGATGATGAAAACAGATGAATGTTAAGTGGATGTAATATAACGTAATGTAGAAAATAAAAATCATGGAAAAGTAAATAATAAAGAAAATATAAAAACTAGAAAGCATTAAAAACAAAGCAAGTGGGGAATGAAAGAAAGAAATAAAAAAAATGGATCTGACAAAGAACCATTACTGAAGGAAAAAAAAATATAATGAATTAAAAAAAAAATATATATATAAAAAAAACATTGAATAGACGAAATCCCTCAAAATAACCTTCCTAAGTAGCGAAAGACAATTATAAAACAAAAAAAATAAAGTGATTAATGGTCATGAACAGATAAATATTTCTCAGGGGGAAAAAATGGCACCTGCATGATTTTTTCCCCCTCTTTTTTTTCCTCTATAGGGTTAGGAGGACATTAGTGGACAAGATTCTCCCTTCTTATGGCGCCATTATGGAAGGGGCAAAGGTGATTGGGAGATAAAACTGCACGGATGGAGATGCTGATAATGATAAGGTGTGTGTGTGTGTGCGTGTTTATGTGTGTGTGTGTGTGTGTGTGTGTGTGTGTGTGTGTGTGTGTGTGTGTGTGTGTGTGTGTGTGTGTGTGTGTGTGTGTGTGTGTGTGTGTGTGTGTGTGTGTGTGTGTGTGTGTGTGTGTGTGTGTGTGTGTCATATTGAGTAATTTGCTCTCCATCTCGTTTTCTTTACGAGACGGGTGAAGAAAATGGAAGGAGAGAGAAAGAGAAAGAGCGAGAGAGAAAAACGAGAAAATACAATGAACGATATAAACTAGAAAAAATTTAAATAAAGTAAATATCAGGATGAAAGAGTACACGAAAGGACGAGAGAGAGGAGAAGGAAGAGGAAAAGGAGGAGGAGAAGGAGGAGAAGGAGAAGGATAAATAAAAGGAGGTAATTGTGAAGTAGAGAGGCAAGACAAGGCAGGGAGGAGAGAGAAGGTAGTGGGTAGAGAGTAGGAGAGGGAAAGGAGAAGGGGAAGAAGAAGGAGTAATCAGATAAAATTAGTGACTTGGAAAAGTGCACTTAATTACATCAGCAGTTCTATTAGCGGCAATAATTGGGCAAGGAGACATACCACCACCAATACCCTTCCTTCCCCTTCCCTCCTTTCCCCTCCTCAGACCTCCCCTCTACTCCTAGCTTGCCTCTGCTGGGAAATAACGGTGCTATAAAAGCTAATCGTTCGTTCTCACCAACAGATTCACCAAAAGCCACTGGAGTCAACACAACACAATGCCAGATATGTCAAGTTGCCAAATGTTTCCCTGTTTCCTGTTGGTTTCAATTTATATTCCATTTTTATTTTGTTTTAGTTTACATTCCTTTGGGTATTAATTGATTGCCACATTATGTCCCTCTGAAATTATAGTGATGCTTAGGATTCGTAGCTTCCTTCACGTGTGTTATGGTGAGTTTCTCTTCGTAATTTCGCTCTAAGCAGTTCGTTACGTTTAATCGTCATTGGATATCGGCTGACTTTAAGGGAACGAATTATCGAAAATTTCAATGCGATCCAATTCTATTCTTCCCACTATTTAACGCTAACTTTTATTTTTATATCACGTAGAAAACAAAATGCGAAAAAATACATGCACTGAGAGAGAGAGAGAGAGAGAGAGAGAGAGAGAGAGAGAGAGAGAGAGAGAGAGAGAGAGAGAGAGAGAGAGAGAGAGAGAGAGAGAAGGGGGGGGGGGGGGAGTAAGGCATTCAGATCCACGCCTCACACTGTTACCCTTTCAGCCATGTGCCTCAGCAAAACCAATCAAGGACCGGTGTTGACAGGTGGAGGGAAGAGGAGGAGGAGGAGGAGGAGGAGGAGGAGGAGGAGGAGGAGGAGGAGGAGGAGGAGGAGGAGGAGGAGGAGGAGGAGGAGGAGAACTAGGTGAAGAATAGGACAAAAATAAGATTAACTAAAGAGTAACAAGAATAGTAAACAAAAAAAAAAGTGGGATAGCACAACTCAAAAAAAAAGAAAAGAACGTGGAAAAGATGAATACAAAAAGAAGTTTTCAAAAAGGCGAAAAAACAGGAAATATTTCATAGGTACAGGTCATGCATGTGGTAGTCATACAGAAGAGGGGAAAGAGAAAAGGAGACAAGAAAAGAAAAAAGAAGAGAGAGAGAGAGAGAGAGAGAGAGAGAGAGAGAGAGAGAGAGAGAGAGAGAGAGAGAGAGAGAGAGAGAGAGAGAGAGAGAGAGAGAGAAAATGGAAGCAGGGCAGCGAAATAATGACTCGACAGACACAACAAAGGTAGATCATCGCACAATTGTTGCAATGTAAATAAAAGGGAAGGGAAGCGAGTAAATAAACGGAGGGAGGAATTAACCCCAACCAGAGAAGGGAAAGAAGGGAAGGGAAAGATAATTACAAGAGAAAATAAATACACTGTCTATATATTCTCCTCTATTTGAATTAGCAATTGTGAAAAGGAAAGAAAAGAGGGTGAGGCTAATTTCAAAACTTTATGTAGAAATCCTTACATTGTATTCAAAATATATTTCTTTATTCTTTCAAAAAGTTAGAAAATATATAGTTTGACCATTTGAAAAAAATAAGAAAAAGCTACAACAATAATAAAAAATCTATACAAATCCTTAATGAGTTTATTGACCTTGAAATCAGCGGAAAAAGATATAATCTATTAATGGATTTTTCACAGATTTTCAATAAGGACTTAATTTCCACATTATTTTTTTGATTTTTTCTCGAAATACACTTTTTAATGATTTTAATTGTTCCTGCATTCAAGGTGAAAAACAAAGCCACCACACGCCATTACAGGATACATTTATATAGACACTTTACTTTATATTATTTTCACGAAGTAATTACATTTCAAACTCATCTATGGACTACACACTCAAGACAGATCGTGAGGGGAAGGAGGAAGATGAGTAAGATAGTTTCTCTTATTCAACTAAACACTTAATAATCCAAAAAGGTAGTAAGGGGATGGAGGAGGATTAGGTTTGTTCCTCACCCAATCACTTAACTCTCAGGAAGGTTATGAGGGGAAGGAGGAACGTCTGTACTTCCTTATCCAATCATCGCCTGAGTAATAACATAATCAGGTGGAGTAACACTTTCATCACCTGCCTCCGTAACACCTTGATTGTTAACGACCCAGCACAGTCATCGATATGGTCTAATTGCTCCTTAATTACCCAGTGCGTGTGGCAGCACTCCCTACACCTGTAATTATGGATGACACCTGTACCTCGTAATTTACTGGTTCTGATGCCTTGTACTTTCTTGTCTTCTTTATTATTTATGTTTTAAAGAAAGTTACGTTTGGTAAAATGTTTGTTAGTGGGATTATTTTTGTGTGGAAGAAAATATTATTCTCATATCAATTACAGTTTCAACGTGATATATTTTTCATCCTTTCCTTGACAACATTTTTTTCCTTTTCATGGAAGCTGCTGTGATGGAAAATAATGTTTATATACATTCAACACAACAACGAGTAATACCTTGAAGCAACACCTGGAGTAACACTAACTTTCACACACCTTGTAACACACACACTGCACCTCACCTTCCTTCCTGACGCGACCTTTAGGCAACACATGCAACACAAAGCTGAGGAACGGACGAGAAAAAAGGAAAAATAAATGGAACGCAACAAATATTTCTTGTTGACAGGTGGAGACAGCAACACAATGCAACGGAGAAAGAAACACATTGGCACTGCAAGACGCAACAAAAGGTGTCAACACTTTCTCTGGCTACACACAATGACACACGAACCTCAGGACTCTCTCTCTCTCTCTCTCTCTCTCTCTCTCTCTCTCTCTCTCTCTCTCTCTCTCTCTCTCTCTCTCTCTCTCTCTCTCTCTCTCTCTCTCTCACTTTCTCGGTAACACTTAACATTTCGAAAGCCAAATCATGTCTGTAGTGAACTCCATTTGAATAATTACTTTTTAAACATTTTCCCTTCAATCTAAACTGAAAAAAAAAGAATTGTTGGGAGAAATGCAACATATCTTCATCAGAAAGGTTTCGAAACTGTCATGAAGCCGATCGTAATGTTGAAAAATACATATAACTTTTACTTGAATACCAAAAAAGAGAAGAAAAAAAAAGAGGCTTACATACATAAGAAGTACACGCATTCTGACAAAAATATACACGGAGTCATGGAAGAGAAAAAAACACAATAACACAACGAATGTAAATACTAAGAACGGGAAAAAAAAAGAAAAAAAAAAGTCGAATCTCCCTTAATATAACGTTCCCGTATGTATATTGACATGGGACTGAAATGCTTTGACTATAGATTAATGGATCATACATATACATACACAGGTTCAGGGCTCATGGTCGTACTTCCCTTTCCGTGTTGTGCCCTAATGGGACCACACCGAAATATATGCAAATGCTGGAAAATATGTTGGAATTACTTTAAGCATTGTTTCCGGGGGGTTAGAGGGGGGGGTGGGGGCAGAAGGGATACTGGGCCATTTTTAACATGGAACTGTGCCATTCTTACCTCACATGTTGCAAAACTGGTGCAATCGGAAACCTGATGCAACTCTAAGGGGAAAAAAATAGGGGAAAAAAAGTGACGTTTCAGAATAATTGCAATGTCGAGCAGGATGGCCATCAACAAATAAATAAATACATTCAACTTTCTACAATTGATATATTTTTTGGTGTAGACTATTCGCCTTATTTTCTTCACTAATTCGTATTACATTACACAACACATATAACGTAAAAAAAAGGGTATCATATTATAGTCAAGTTCATTTTGTTTAGCATACAGACACAAACACTGAAATTTAGGAAGAAAAATGGCAGTAAAATTAAGGTAACATGCTTTTCCTTCTTTACCGTCATTATACACCACCACTACCACCACTACCACCACCACCACTACCACCACCAACACCACCTCAGACAGTAATACATATAGATATAGTCTTTCCTCAACGTCAAGGTCAAAGGCAGTAGGAGGACTGATAAAGTTTGCCGGGTGACATGTTAGATAGACTGCAGCTCTTAGTGTAAATAAGAAGGTAAACGTATTAGTCTCCCATGAGGTGTGTGAATGGACGTGTGAAGGAAATTAATAGAAAACGGAGAGGAATATATGTAGCAAGCTGTGATGGAGCTGAATTCACGTATCAAAAAGAGAAGCCTATATAGAGAAAATATTTAAAGTTTTATTCCAGTATTTTGACATTATAAAAAAAAGTATAGTGGAAAAAAATGGTGTATAATTTAATGAATATGAATTGATAAACTTAAAAAAAAAAAAAACATTTGGTCAGTGTGTGTGATTCTAATGATTAAATAGAATGAAAAGGAAAATGTCACGTGTCTCCCATGAAACCAATCAACACTAACTAAACAAAAATGATGTGATTACAATATACATGTTTGTCTGAATTATATGATGCTGTATGATGTGTATTACATTACATTACATTACACACTGCACTTCTGACTGACGCGGAGGAAAGCTAAAATGAATTACTTGTCAAAATACAACGCAGGCAGGCTATCTTTTAATTTTTTAAAAGCCACATCATGAAGGTAATTGAGTTTATTCAAAATTAAGACAATCTTGCCAGTTTTAATTTTAAATGTGTCAACGCTATGAGAGAAATATTTCCCTGGTTACTTTTCAGACAATTATTTCCTTCCTCATTTTGGGAACGTAATTATGTGTGTCCTTGGGAAAAAGTGTTTCTTTGTCTTTTGTCGTGATTTTTATTATTAGAGAGAGAGAAAGAAAGAAATTAAGATTATATTGTTGTCTCAAAGGAAATTATGTCTTAGAACTTAATGCAAAGATCGTTGCTAGCATGGATAAATCTCGCTCTCGCTCTCTCTCTCTCTCTCTCTCTCTCTCTCTCTCTCTCTCTCTCTCTCTCTCTCTCTCTCTCTCTCTCTCTCTCTCTCTCTCTCAAATCAGGAGCAAAACACATGGGATAACACAAGAGAAAGGTTCACAAGCTCATCAAGGGATCAGAATGCAAAGAAGGATCATCACCATAATACAAAGAGCCAAAGGATTATGAACAGCAACCTTAACAAGCCACAACAATGCACGTCAACGACCCTCACGCCCATCATTCACGCCCTTCAACTGTGTCTAAAATGAACCCTTTACTGAGTACCTCTTCTTCCTCCTCCTCTCTCGCTTCCTCTTCCTACATTTACTTCAAACTTATCTTTAACCTTTAATCTCCTCTCTCCTTCCACTATTTCTCCGTAAGTGTTTCCTTCCTTCTATCCCCTTTCCCTTTCCTTTTCTATCCTATCTCCTATCCCTTCCTTTGTACTTCCTCTCCTCCTTACACATTCCTTTCCCCTCTGATCCCTTCTCTAACCCTTCCTTTCTGCCTCCCTTTCCTCTTTAACTCTATTTCTCCTCCTCAATCCTCTATCCCCTCTGACCTGTAACTCACCCTTCCTTTTTTTTTCTTTCTCAGTCCACCCTCCCTTCCCTCCCACTTCCTCTTTCCCTTCGGTACTACTAACCTAAATTACAATCCTTATAGTACACTGTCTCTTAGTACATGCCATTCATCATACGTTAATAATCCCTCTTTAATGAGTTTGCCTTAATTAACCCACCGTGGAAAAGTGTATGCGTAGAGGTATTTTATATTAGATGAGGGAAAGAATAGAGGAAAAAAAAAATCCATGGCGTAATTTGCATGACACGCACAGATACAAAGGTACGACGAGGGGAAAAAAAGTTTAAATTAGTGTGGGAAACTGTCTAGGTAGGATAGAAAAAAAGTTCAGTTTACTACAGGTGAGAAGAATAAAAATTGGACACCTGCAGGACGAGTGGACCTTCAATGTTTGGATGCTTTTCTTCTTCTTCTTCTTCATCTCAACAACGTAGGAGAGAATGAATGAATATGATACATTTTCAAAAGCAAGACAATAAATCAATGAGTAATGTGATATAAACAAATGGAATGAAAATAAAAAAAAATGAAGTAAGATAATAGATAAATAAATATGATGATTATGGATATAAAAACAAACAAAAACTGACATCCACATTACCAAAAAACTCAAAAAAGAGCATCATTTTATCTTTTTCTTTATCCTTCGTTATAAAAGTAAAACCCAATCACGTTTTCTTCCATATTGAGGGAAAAAAAAAAAAAAAAAAAAAAAAAAAAAAAAAAAAAGGTTACTTTCAAAGAAAAAAAAAAACTAGCATTATGTATACACCAAGAGGCACGTATTATAGGACAGCACCAGAGACTCTTAAAAATATTAAAAACATATCCTGTGGAGGCGTGACCCTTAAGGCAGCTTCAGGAGGCTACCCGCGAGACGTCCGTTTAAGGGCAAAACCTCGCCTTCCTTTGCCCGCCATGATTTGCATCTTATTAAACCCTAACGACCTTCTGGCAGCCGCGGGTCACACTGCCTACCTCTGTTTCCCGCCATTGAACGACGCACACGCTCGCTCACTCCTTCCTCTTACTCCTCTTCCTTTACCTTTCCCTTTTCCTTCCTCTCCTACGTTACGTTCCAA
The DNA here is from genome assembly GCA_036785275.1 of Cancer borealis. Taxonomy (NCBI): domain Eukaryota; kingdom Metazoa; phylum Arthropoda; class Malacostraca; order Decapoda; family Cancridae; genus Cancer; species Cancer borealis. Next base: position 8,322 of record JAXIVD010007239.1, read on the forward strand.
TCCCTAGTTACTGACCTTCCTTCCTTCTATTCCAGCCCTCCCTCTCTCTCCTCTTTCTTTAGTTACTGACCTTCCGTCCATCCTTCCTTCCTTCTATTCCATTCCTCTCTCTCTCTCTCTCTCTCTATCTCTATCTCATCTTCCCCGTTGCTCCCTTTGCCTTTTTTCCACTCACTGCAGGAAATCTAGGAGCGGAAAACGCCCAGGAAAGGGAAGCGGGATGGCCGGAAACTTGGTCTCCGTAATGTCAGTCCTCCAGCAGCTTCGTTCCGTCCATGTTGCTGATATTCAGATTAGAGCGACAGTGTTGTAGGACGCGTGTGAGTCAGTCAAGTTCTCAGTACCAATGAGGAGGAGGAGGAGGAGGAGGAGGAGGAGGAGGAGGAGGAGGAGGAGGAGGAGGAGGAGGAGGAGGAGGAGGAGGAGGAGGAGGAGGAGGAGAGAATTTTTTAAGCATAAGGAGTTAGTAAGTGGCCAGCTTGAGGGAAACCTGTGTGCTGTTGACGCTTAATGATATGTAAATTGTGCTTCAGGTAAGGTTTCCTAGAAATTTGAGGTAGAACAGTGGCCGGTGCTTTCCCTTCCCTTCCCTTATCTCCTCTACCCACTCCGCTCTCCCTTTAGTCCTCCTTCCCTCCACCTCTTGTTATTCATTCTACTTAATCTCGTTTCCAGAAAAAACATCGAACATTCTACACTCTCCGCCTTCTCTTTCCCCCGCACACCTCAGCGCTCTTTATGCCTCCACTTTGCCTCCTTCCCATACACACTTCAAAGCGTCTTCCTCTATCTCCTTATCCTCTTTCCACTCTCACTCTATGTACCTCTCCCTCTCACTCCCTTCCACCCTCCCCTATCAACCCTATCGCCCGTATTTGCAATTCAATCCCATCTTAAGGGATATTCTGGCAATTGATTGATCCCGGCTCGGCCCAAGTTAGCGACCCGATGACGCCCACAAGAGAGATTTCCATAAACAAACCGACGCCAAGACCCATCTCAGGCCATACGTTTCCGAAATTATATAACAAAGTAGGTAGAAGAAGATTTTTAAAGGACATTTCCCCTTTCAAAATCCATATTGAGAATGAGTAAACAGTACTATTAATGGAATGGATGAAAAGTATATATCTTAGTATATATAAAGTAATTATTAGGTTTTGTATTACGTAAGGAAATTGAATTGAGATATACGAATGCTACACCCCCACCACCATCCCCACTCCCACCACCACTACCACAACCACCACCACCACCACCACCAGAATCAGCCATAGATAGTTCGTAACAAGACATTATCCAGCACGCCTCTGTCCCTTGTAAATGCAAATGAGCTTGTCGCTGGTGAGTAGACGTAAATGAATCCGCAACCTGACACCTGAATGACTATGGACAGCAGGTGCGTCTCCCCCCCCTCCCCCCTGCATCAGTTGGACGCAGCATTCATCTATTGGTTTAATGGAACAGCCGATGAGAGTAATGAATGGAGTCTGACGGAGGGTTCGAAAACCTGTCACAGCGTTCCGAATTAACAGCATCCGCCAGTAAAACAGTTGTCTGGGCCAACACAACAGCCGGTACAGACAGGAACAATAGCCAAACAACAAACAGAAATGAGGATAGATGCAACAGCTGCTCCTTCATTAAACAAACATAAAAAAAGAAATGAAAATCCACGTCCACACAGACAAACAACCCAAACAAAATAATACACATGCACAAAAATCAGCATAAACACAGACTAACAACAAAAAATAAATATAAAAAACAAAAAAAACACAATATATATAAAACTAAAACCACACCATACCAAAAAAGAAAGAAAAGAAAAAAAATATATATATATATATACAAAATAGTGAAAAGTAGAACGCAACCAAAATTCAAGTAAAATACAACACAATATCCCGCTCTACTACCGCCACCAATGCAGGGAAGAATATGTTGTGGGGCGAAAATAACCCCTGACGCTGAGTACCGGGTGTGAGATCGTACCCCAAGCAGGACGAGGAAGGTACAGTCCCGGGGGTGGGTCGGAGGATCTCACTACATCATCTCTGCTACTGTGGCTTCCTAAATGAACTTGGAGGCCCCGCTGGCAGCCTCGACCCAAGACGAGTTCTAACGTCGTAAGGGAAGAGGAAAATGCCCTTCCCCAGATTATTAAAGTAGAAAAATGAAGGGAGTGTATAGTGATAGAGATAATAACTTGCTTGACTTTGCTTGACTGTGTAAAAACATGGGATTCTGTGTATCTTAACAGGAATAAAGAAATAAAAAAAGGACGCTATATTGTGTGAGGGGTTAACTTTTTTATGTACATGTTTGGATTAAAAATATTTGATAATGAAAATAGTTGACAAGTTAAAGGAGTTGATTGGTAATGTGAAAAGTTTGTCTGTTGTATAAACGATGCAACATTACGTAGTTTATACATCAAGGAGGAAAGTAATAAATACACTGAATGTGCTTTGCTTACACCGACTTACATGCGATTCTGCTTAAAAAGGTTTCAAGTTCTACGGTTTAATTATAAGAGGATTATAATAAAATAGAAGAGTTTAGAATAACACACACACACACACACACACACACACACACACACACACACACACACACACACACACACACACACACACACACACTTAAAGGGGGAAGGTCTAGGCCATGAGTTCTCGAGACCCAATTTCGGTTCCAAATTAAGGGAGAATTCCAAAGCAGATCACACCATTTTATTTCTGAGAGAGAGAGAAAAAAAGAAAAAGAAAAAGAAAGAGAGAGAGATTCCTGTAAATACATTCATATGACGGAATTAAGAGTAAATATGGTATGCAGAGGATTTAAGTAAGCTCTTCACATAGCCGTAGGAATTATAGTTAATGTAAACACCAAGAGTAAATTCAAATGTCAGAACGGATGATTTGGAGGCGATTTGTAGCATTAATTTATTGTACCACATGACGGGGAAAAAATTGAAATAGTGGAACCTCTTTCTATAATCCTAACATGTGTTATTGCAGGGTATTGTGAGTGATGCGAGTGTATTAATGGGTGACTTTGTTATTGTACTTGTTTGAGGATGACGATGATAATGACGATGATGATGATAGTAATAATAATAATGATAATATTAATAATGATAGAAAAAGATAGTAATAATAATAATGATAATATTAATAATGATAGAAAAAGAATACGAATATAAGCAATACTACTACTACAATTACTATTACTACTATTGCTACTACAACTACTACTACTACTACTACTACCAATAACACAATAAAAATAACTGCAATAAACATAATAAAAGAAAAAAAAGATAAATAAGCAAACTTCAAATCCTCCTCTCTCGAAAAAAAAAAAAAAAAAAAAATGAAAAAGAAAACACTGAATTTCACGGTCGATTTCAAAGGGCACGACACACACATCCTGAACCCTTACACATACACACAAAAAAAGGACCCTTCGATTCGCCTATTTCTCCGTCATAAGGTTCACGGTTTGCATACGAACATTGGGTTTAAACGTTCCCCTCTCTCGCGATGTGGTTTATGGCGACGATAAACCACAGAAGCTCCACAACGCGTACAAAGGGGAAAAAAGAGGAAAAAAGGAGGGAAAAAAAAGAGAAATAAGAAGAAGAAAAAAAGATAAATAAGAAGAGAAAAAAATATAGAAATATAATCTAGTCTTAAATCCCTCATCAAAATATTCCTTAAAAAAAAAAATTGCAAAGAAAAAATAACCTGATACTCTAGAAATAATTTTAATAACTTATAAAGAGACTACATTCTATTTTTCTATCTTACTAAGTTCTCTATTTTATCTAACTATTTTTCATTTCCAAGTTCACTCCTCTTAGGTAATAGATTTTTAAAGTTTTTTTCTTTTTCTAAGGGGAGTGTAAAGGTATCTGGATCAATGGTAGACTTCACTAACTCATTACATACATCATCCATCCTCATCCACTCCTGCCTCCCTCGCGACACTCACATCCATCTCTCCTGCCTCTCCTGGGACTCCTCCTCCTTCTTGTCTCCTGCTACTCCTCCTCCTCCACCTCCTCCTCCTCTGCCTCCTACACATTTTGCCGCATCTCGTCTCTTTTCCTCCTCTCGCTTTCCTCTCCGTTTCTTGTCATCTAATTTTTTTAAAATTATTATTTCTTATTGTCTTTTTTTCTCTTTTATCCCTTCTTCCTCATCATCACTATCTTCTTCACTTCCTTTCTCATTTCCTTCCTTCTCTCTCTCTCTCTCTCTCTCTCTCTCTCTCTCTCTCTCTCTCTCTCTCTCTCTCTCTCTCTCTCTCTCTCTCTCTCTCTCTCTCTTGTGATTCACTTAAAGGATTCATGAATTGATTTTTGAGTGTTAAGTCAGTGTGTGTATGTGTGTGTGTGTGTGTGTGTGTGTGTGTGTGTGTGTGTGTGTGTGTGTGTGTGTGTGTGTGTGTGTGTGTGTGTATGTGTGTGTGTGTGTGTGTGTGTGTGTGTGTGTGTGCGTGCGCGAGATAGGAGGGGAGAGAGAGAGAAGAGAGAGAGAGAGAGAGAGAGAGAGAGAGAGAGAGAGAGAGAGAGAGAGAGAGAGAGAGAGAGAGAGAGAGAGAGAGAGAGAGAGAGAGAGAGAGAGAGAGAGAGAGAGAGAGAGAGAGAGAGAGAGAGAGAGAAATACAATGAAATGTCTAAAAGTGTTCCTCCAAGAAAAAAAATGTTTGATTTTCAATTTAATAATGTCAGTTCTGACCTTTGAGAGAGAGAGAGAGAGAGAGAGAGAGAGAGAGAGAGAGAGAGAGAGAGAGAGAGAGAGAGAGAGAGAGAGAGAGAGAGAGAGAGAGAGAGAGAGAGAGAGAGAGACGGGGGGACCGTGTTTGTTGATTTAGCAAATACGATTTCAGGTGGGCCGCAGGGGAGGGAAGGCAAAGAGGGAGGGAGAGGAAGGGAGAGTGGGCGGAGGGAGTGGGCGGGGAGAGAGAGAGGAAGAGAGGGGAAGAGAGGGGAAGAGAGGGGAGGGGAAAAGCATAAAATAGAGGGGTAGGGAGTGACTGAGGATAAACTCATCTGATTCCCATTACTCTCTAAAGGGCACTAAGGGGGAGGAAGCTTAGTCTCTCCCCTTCTCTTCCTCCTCCTCTCATATTCTCCCTCCATATGAAATTTTCTCACGGTTCCCTCCCTCAAGTACACTCACCTCTTTCTCTCTTTCATATTTTCTCTTTTATTCGTCTCCTACTTACTCTTCTTGATTTCTCTTCCCTTTCCCACCCCCTCCTGCTCCTGCTCCTCCTCCTCCTCCTCCTCAGCTGTTCATCCATTATGTTGCTAGGCTCATCTCCTCCTCCTCCTCCTCCTCCTCCCTATTCACTAACGCGCCCACAAATCACATTAAACAATTCAACTTAGTGTCCAATATTCTCTCCCAAATAATAGATTCCAATATAATCTATTTTTCTCCCCCTTTTCCTATATCTCCCCTTCCTTCTCTACTCTCTTTCCCCTTCCTTCCCTTCCCTTCCCCTCCCTCTCTTAACTCTTCTCCCCCCTCTCCCTGCCCCCCCCTCTCTCTCTCCACTAAATGTGCGCTTTAAATCAACAACAAATAATCAACAACAAATGTGCAGGTCTGTGTGTGTGTGTGTGTGTGTGTGTGTGTGTGTGTGTGTGTGTGTGTGTGTGTGTGTGTGTGTGTGTGTGTGTGTGTGTGTGTGCGCAACAAATTCATTCCTAACCACACTTTTTTTCTTCATTTGAGACATCTAAGCATAGTACTTTTACATCTTTATTCTCTCTCTCTCTCTCTCTCTCTCTCTCTCTCTCTCTCTCTCTCTCTCTCTCTCTCTCTCTCTCTCTCTCTCTCTCTCTCTCTCTCTCTCTCTCTCTCTCTCGCTTCATATCCACATTTTCGTCCCCAATGTCCTTCCTTAAGCTGTAAGTGGTCTACCTGGCCGCCACACCTGTAATTGCCGCGTAAAGTACACCTGAGGGAGCTTCACAGTAGTAGTAGTAGTAGTAGTAGTAGTAGTAGTAGTAGTAGTAGTAATAGTAGTAGTAGTAGTAGTAGTAATAGTAGAAGCAGTAGTAGAAGTAGTTGTATAATCGTAGTACATAAAAAAAAAACTATGGCACAAATTCAGCTTATTTTTCCACTATTTTGACTTGTTTATATATATTGTAGTATTTCTGTTTCCTCTAATAATGCCAACGTGAGTATGAACTGGCGAGCTTTTAATCTGTCAGTCACTCAAAAAATAAAACATATATACACCCCCAAAAAACCCAAATTATTAAAACATACTCACAAATAATTCCTATCATAGAAAAAATATATATACGCATTCCTGTCAAAACATGTCACAGAGAGAGGGAGACAAAAAAAAAAAAAAAATAGAAATGAATAAATAAAACAGACAGACATACAGACAGACATTCGCCATCCTGCTCTAGTGTGGCTAATTCTCAACTCATCAGGAGCTTAATGCGGCACAAAATTAACCTCACTCAACCCCTCGCTGCTAAAGGCAATAAATTCTTACATAATTTGCTTCTTCTACATAATACTCTTGACACAGACACGGAACCTGGCAGCCCATTACTTTTGAACTCTTTCTTTTTCTTTCTCTCTTTCTCTCTCTCTCTCTCTCTCTCTCTCTCTCTCTCTCTCTCTCTCTCTCTCTCTCTCTCTCTCTCTCTCTCTCTCTCATGCATTCATTTCATCAAACATTAAAATATATTCTTTTGGTAATGCATTCTTTCATTTTTTTTTTTCGACAAAGCTGAATATGTAGACATTACTAAATTTTGTTTGACTTTTCTAGCTAAAAAAAAAAAAAAAGTTAATTTATAAAATATAATATTTTCATTCCTGCATTCATAATTATAAGTAACACAAAAGCATGACAAAAAAGTTGACAAAAATATAGTACTACATTATTTTTTTCCTTCTCAAATGCTTTATAACGTAATCCAATTTTTTTTTTCAAGACATACTTAACTTAAAATTTTCACCTGCAAATTATGAACAACAATTTTTACAACCTTCTGAAAAGTGTACAATAATCCTCTCGTCTTGACACGCTAAGGACTGACAACTGCAAGTACAAGAGGTATTTAAGAGCCACGAGAGAACACCCTCACCATAAAAAAAAAATATATTACACTCTCTCTCTCTCTCTCTCTCTCTCGTTCACCGGTGACCAACAAAAAAAGATGGAGAGTAATATAAGGCCACTTTCATCGATTCTCCTCTTCCTCCTCCTCTTCTTCCTGTTTCTCTTCCTCCTCCTCCTCCTCCTGTACTACCTTCTCTTCCTCCTACTCCTGTTGCACCGGACGCCTCCTCTGCCCTGGGATTCTAAATTAATTATTCCATGAATATGCAAATCGAAAGAGCAAACCAAACGCAGACATTTTACATGCAAACTTGGCGCCACAAGACCACAAGCGGAGTGATGACAACGCTGCCGCCCACTGCTGATTTGTGTGGGATTAAAACTCTCTCTCTCTCTCCCTCTCCCTCTCTCCCTCCCTCCCTCCCTCCCTCCCTCCCTCTCTCTCTCTCTCTCTCTCTCTCTCTCTCTCTCTCTCTCTCTCTCTCTCTCTCTCTCTCTCTCTCTCTCTCTCTCTCTCTCTCTCTCTCTCATAAAGTAAATAGTAACGATGCACTAAATCTTTTATAACCATATATATACCTATTCAGCCATCAAATGTATCCACTAATTATCAAAACATGACATAATCTCACTCTCTATCACGCCCGCCGCTCGCCTCTCACTGATCGCCATGACGACACCAAAAACACCATTACCACCACAACAATGGGCAAGTTTTGTGCCTCGGATGCAATTACCTAAAAGAGCCAATGGTTTCATGCTTCCCAGACGAGTAATTTGATGCTGTTCACTTTACTCCTGTTCAATTACCTGAAACTATCTGGCGTGACGCTCCTGGTTATTCTACTATTTTACTAGAGAGAGAGAGAGAGAGAGAGAGAGAGAGAGAGAGAGAGAGAGAGAGAGAGAGAGAGAGAGAGAGAGAGAGAGAGAGAGAGAGAGAGAGAGAGAGAGAGAGAGAGAGAGAGAGAGAGAGAGAGAGAGAGAGAGAGAGAGATAGTATTCCTACATCTTAGACTTATAGATATATACTCGCCCCAATGTTAAATTGACGAAAATAGGGCCCCGTTCCTCCCCCGAGTAACGCACAGGATTGGTTGAATGTTGGCTGATGGTGTTTATAATATTAATAATAATAATGATGATAAAAAAATATTAATAATAACAATCTCTTTTCTTTTTCCCTTGTTTTTTTTCTCTCTCGTTTCAGTATATCAACGTAAACAGTCAATTGCATTTAAAAATAAAATAATTTTATGGGATTAATGTCGTCAAGTGTTAGTGAAACCTCCCCGTGTGTGCAGGTTTGTTTGGTGCGCTGCGTCGTGCACACAACAGCTGCTCAATGGCCGACACGCATGCGTCTGTGCGTCACTCAGCGGGGCGGTTTCTTCTCTTTGCGGAGGAAGAAACACGTGGTTGCCGCCTTTACCTTCCGTCAAGATGGATGGGAGAAGACGAGCAGCGACGAATGGCAGCAGGTGACGCCATATCAAGTGGTGGACGTGGAAAGGCTGCGGCAGCTGCAGGACAACCTGTCTTTGAGGATAAAGGTTTGGACACAGCAGCGCATCGGGAAGGGCGTCCTTCAACGCACACTTGGTGACCTGGTGGACCAAGATGGAGTCTTGCTGTAATACCCTCACTCTAGAGGTCAACTACAGCTTGTCCAAGATGCAGTTTAGATGGCTGGAACAAGAGGTGCAGCAGGAGTTGAACACCAAGACGCCTGGCGTGAAGAGTGATCAGGTCACCTTGGGTACGTGCGAGGGCACTGACGTGAGCCAGCTACCCTTGGACACAGACGGAACCTTGACTGCAGCGGACAAAGGTCCTGCTGTAGAATACGAAACCCTCAACAAGGATGAAGAAGTAGTCTATGAAACTTCCGAAGACGGTGACACTGAATCCGAGAAACAGTGGGTGACGTTTGTCAACTCTTCTACTGGAAGAACATCCAGTCTGCCAGCCCACACCGAGGCGGAGAAAGCAGACCGATGGCGTGGCCTTGGCGCTTGGACTAGTGAGGACGACTTGCTGGACGACCAGGCGCTCAAAATCATACATGATATTGCCGCCCGTCCACGTCGACGATATCGTAACAAAAATTCAATGTTCTCACCCCCATTCCTTCGGCATACAGGAAAATAGATCAATAAGCCGCTTATCCGATGCCCGCCATTACCAGCCATCCGCACAGCTGTCACATTTGTTCCCAGAGACACTGTCTTTGGCACGCGTCGAGACACAGCCCCGAAACAGCGAAACACAGCCCCGATACAACGAAACACAGCCCCAACACATTGAGAGACAGCCCCAACACATCAAAACGCAGCCACGACGCCTAACCCATCGCAGATCCAAACAAAGGTTCAGCACCGTGAGAGGTGCCTCCACACTGTTGCTGTTGGCCTGGGATTTGTACTGACGATGGTGTGGGTCATGTTCCAAAGTTTCAGGCTATAGTACACCAGTGAAGTGAACGTACTCACGTTTGGGGATCAAACTCAGGAACATATAGTAACCCTTACACAACAGACAGGAATACAGACATAAAAAAACATATCAACAATCATAATCAGTCTGTAGCAGCTTTTTTTGTGGCCGTGAGCCTCATTCACTTGGCATTTATCTATTTCATTATAAGAGTTGAAAATATATATATAACCAAACCTAATACCCTACGGAGTTGTAAGACTCATCAATCTGGTGAAGCAACATTATGATTTCACACGCCGAGCTGCAACGCGTCTTCTCCCTCTACCTAATGACAGCGATTGTTTGATTTAGTGAATCATCTTTACGTGGAAATGTTGCTTCTCATGACTTTTATGGACCGTATCCTAAATCATTTGCATCATTTATTATTCTACTTATATTTTTGTGGTCAATAAATAAATACAAAAAATACATGTAGTAGTAATAGTTTAGTAATAGTAGTAGTAGTAGTAGTAGTATAAAGAGGAAGAGAAGCAGATGGAAGAGGAGGAGTTTGTGGCAGCGATATAAATTTCCAAAGGCATTTTGTGGAGGTAACTCACTCACTCTCTCTCTCTCTCTCTCTCTCTCTCTCTCTCTCTCTCTCTCTCTCTCTCTCTCTCTCTCTCTCTCTCTCTCTCTCTCTCTCTCTCTCACTCAAAAATATATCTTACGAGACCATTAACTATTACATCTTAAATATCCTCCTTCATTTCTTCCTCATCTTCCTCATTATCCCCTCATTTCCCTACTGTCCAAATGCTAATCTTCATTCTCTATAATCCTTATCACGCTTTTTCTTTATTATCCTTTCAAACACATTGGATCATTTTCTTCCTGTTTCTCTCTCTCTCTCTCTCTCTCTCTCTCTCTCTCTCTCTCTCTCTCTCTCTCTCTCTCTCTCTCTCTCTCTCTCTCTCTCTCTCTCTCTCCCTGACTTCACTCCTGCCTCGGGAAGATTCATAACCATCTTAGCGCTTAAACTATCTATCTCAGGAAGCTTTTCACGATAGATATATTTTCTCGGCTCCAATATAATCGCTTTTCGAATCTTTCTCGTTGACTGACCGCAGACGAACCCTCCCTATCCCCCCTCCCTCTCTCACTCCCTTCCTCTTTCACTGTCCTTTCCTTCCAATCTCTCTCTCTCTCTCTCTCTCTCTCTCTCTCTCTCTCTCTCTCTCTCTCTCTCTCTCTCTCTCTCTCTCTCTCTCTCTCTTTCTAGCTGAGTATGAAAATAATGATGATAATAAAAATAGTGAAAGTAATGATAACAATGATTATAACAATATCAATATAAAGAATTTCAAGGTATGATTAAAAAAAAAATTCCTTCTATCTAATAGTGTGTGTGTGTGTGTGTGTGTGTGTGTGTGTGTGTGTGTGTGTGTGTGTGTGTGTGTGTGTGTGTGTGTGTGAAGGAAGGGCCATTTCGCAGGTGTCATTTATCAGTGCCTTAAGTGTTCAGGTAAGGAGATGGGACGAGGCGGCAAGGAGAAGTTTAATGAATTATGAGAGTGAAGATAGGGAAAGACGGAGGGAGGGAGAGAGAAGGAAAATAAGAAAAGAAGGAAGAAGGAAAGAAAGGAAAGGAAGAATCATGAAAATAACACAAAATAAACAAGTAAGAAATTCATATCGTATTACTATCATTATCACCATCATTATATTTCAACTACAAACTAAACAACAAATATCTATGACAATTATTATTCTTTCCCATCACTATACATACATACATACATACACACATACATACATGCATTGGGTCAAGGTCTAGACGCTCTATACAGCTGTCTATGTATATCACCACCAATACATTTTCTTTTCGTCTTGCCTGGTTCCGTTTTCTTCAGGCCCTTCCTTAGTATTCTCCATCGGCCGCCCAGCTTTTCCTCTTGTTTTGACCAATTTCTGCAGCCAGTCTTCTTCCTTTGTTCCCTCTTGAGCCTTTCTCTCCAATTCCCTCGTGCCTCTTACCCTCCTCCGTCTTCCTTTTCTCTCTCTTCTTTCTCTCTCTCCCTTTGTTTTCCTTCCCTTTCCATTACTTCCTCCTCCTCCTCCTACTACTACTACTACTACTACTACTACTATTCTTTTTCGTTCAATTTCCTCCCGCCTCCCATTTTCCTCTCTTTCCTTTCGTTTTTATCTTTCCTTCTGTATTTTCTCTACCTCTTTCACTGACTTTTTAAACTTTACCTCTTTCCTTTTCTCCTCCTTTCTCCTCCTCCTCTTCCTCCTCCTCCTCCTCCTCCTCTTCGGGCATCTCGCCAAGCCCTTACCTGATCAACAAAGAGCCTCTCACCCTAACTATACCTTCCTCTAAATCGTGCCCTCCTCCTCTTCCTCTTACTCCTCCTCTCCTGTGTGTGTCTCTCTCTCTTTCCTGACCGAATGGGTTGTGGGGTCCTTACTTGTCCCCCTGCTCTTCTTCTTCTTCCTCCTCCTCCTCTTCCTCCTCCTCCCCTCCTCTTCCTCCACCTCCTCCTCTTCCTCCACCTCCTCCTCTTCCACCTCCTCCTCCTATGTTCTCTTTAGTGTTACAAGTTTGTGGGTGTCCTTTTTATTTCTCTTTTTAGTGCCTTCTTTTCTTAACCAGTTTTCTTGTTCTTTTATAGTTCAAGCAATTTTTTGTTCTTAGTCTTTTATTTTGTCTGTTATTGGTCTTTCGTTTTCTCTTTCTATTCTTCTCTTTCTCCTCCTCCTCCTCCTCCTCCTTTGGTTTTCTCTAGTTGATCTTGCGCTTTTTTTTTTTTTTTATCTTTCATTTTGTTTCTTCTTCTGAGAGTTCTCTTGCACAGATTTTCTTTTTTCTTTCTTTCTTTTTCTCTCTTTTTTTTATTTTTTTTTTACTTTTCTCATCACCTTTGG
>JAXIVD010007240.1:0-7500 GCA_036785275.1 Cancer borealis
GTATGTATGTGTATTTAGCTAGTTGTAGTATACAGGGCCTGAGCTACACTCTTCTGGTCCTGTCTCTGTATCTATAGTTGTCCAGTTTTTCCTTCAGTTGATGTGCATTTTTTTGCCATTATCAATCAAATTAGCACTCCATAACATATATAAAAACACCTTTCTTGACCTTCTACCTTACAGTGCCAGAGTACGGGAGGGTCATACTTAAGAGCACAGTGCCACGAGACACTCTACTCACCTTGCACCACCTGTTAGCCATCTGTCAGCTGGACGACCGCCTGCGTTCCCTGTCTGAGTTCCACCCAATATGTGAAACTTGGAGTCACGGCCACTGCTGTCCATCTTGGTCACTGCCTAACTATGTGGCACTCCTGTCTAACCGGACCTCCTGTCACCATATTACTGTAAGTGTGTGTGTTTGTGTGTGTTCATTCTGGTCACTGCCTAACTATGTGGCACTCCTGTCTAACCGGACCTCCTGTTTTCATATTACTGTAAGTGTTTATTTCCTGTCATGCTCCACTCTCCACTCCTTCACCTTGTACTTATACTTGGACTTGGACTTAAGTACAGTTGCCTGTACTTGGACACAACCCTGCACCTTTAGTTACATAATCACCTCTTAATTAATCATCTAATCACCTACTGTACTTCTCTCTGTGTCCACAGCATGAGGATGTGGATAAGGTTCACCGGCTGCTGCGGCGGTGTTCCCGTCACCTTGACCTGCAGCTGAAGCGAGGGTGTCAGGGCCCCAATGGCTGCAACAGAGTACCCAATGAATGCCTGCAACATGATGCTGTATACACCATTCTGCACTACCTCATTGATGCCGCTTTTCTCAATCCGGAGGTGAGATTTATTATTTTTATTGTTTTTTATTTTATTTTATCATATTTTATTTTTTTTTTTTTTTTGTATATAATTGATTAAAAATTTTTTTTTAACCCGGAGATGAGAAAAATCATCTTTATTTTCATTTATTAATTTTATGTATTATATATATATATATTTTTTTTAACATTATAAGGGTACTTTATCTATCTATATATTTAATTTAGTTATACACATACTATATACATACACTCCTTCACACACACACACACACACTCACACTCACCCCAGCCCACCTCCCTTGTATTCCAGGTGCGGGACCCTGAACACCCAGAACCATTCAGACTGTCAGAGCCTCACCACAAACACCAGAAGCAGATTTTAGAAGAGAGACTCAGCTTCACCGCATTATTCTTACCCATCCCTAGAGGATCACAAGCACTGCCATTCTTTGAGGGTTTGCAGAAGCTTGATCTCACCTTAGATAATGTTACGGTGACTGCTGTTGACCTAGGTAAGCTTACTTTAATCCTTACTTACTGCCCTCTTTATTTCCTTACTTCTCTCCTGCATGCTAGGTTAGGTTAGGTGATCCTCAAATATTCTGTTTTTATGTGTTGTTTTACAGTGTTAATGTTGACTCAAATTGGAATTATATGGTTATTTAAGTAAGTAAGTTCAGTACAAATTTTATACAACATGCACACCTAAATAAACTTACGACTATTATTATTATTATTATTATTATTATTATTATTATTATTATTATTATTACGATCATATTATGAGTAAATAAATACAGGAAGGTCTATGTTATATATGTATTTTAGGTAATTGCATATCAGATATTTTACTCATTTTCACACCAATAAAACAAAAATTGAATTAATCTAATCTGTTCCAATTTCTTCCACATCCTTCCTTTATTTTTGTCTTATTTTCTTCTCCTATTACCTGACTATCTCCTCCTTCCAATTTATCTTTATTCTTCTCTATCTCCTACGCCTCCTCTTCCTTTCTCCCTTGATTCTTCACATTATATTTGTCCAACCTTCATCCCTCTCTTCCTTCTCTTCCTATCTCTCCTATCCTTCCTTTCCTTCCCATCCTTCCTTCCTTCCATCCTTTCCTCTCCTTCCCATCCTTCCATCCTTTCCATCCTTCCTATCCTTCCTATCCATCCTTCTATCCTTTCCTTTCCTCTGCAGGTTTGAAATACGCCCTCTTTGACAAGCTCCTGCTGGCTAACTCCTATCTCCTTGGTGTTGGTGGTGGTGTGGTGTTGATCTTGATGTGGTGTTACACGGGATCACTCTTCATCACCGTCATCACCATCACCACTGTGGTCTGTGCCCTCATCATCGCCTATTTCATGTACATCTTCATCTACGAGATTGCTTTCTTCCCCTACATGAATGTTTTAACGACAGTGATAGCAGTGGGTAAGGACATTTATTTATTTTTTTGATCTTCTATTGGTAATACTAGAAATGTTTTGTGTTATAATATACGTGTAAATATTTCAAAATGCAACGATGATACTCATGCTTATATACATATATTTTTTTTTTAATCTTTTACGTTCTATCGGAAATACTGAAAATATTTTGTTTAACACCCCCCCCCAGGAATAGGTGCAGATGACACCTTTGTATACTGCCGTGTGTGGACTCTGGCTAAACAGGATAAGAACACAGGAACAATGATTAAGCTTGTAGCGGACACCTTCCACCATGCTGCTGCCTCTATAGCCGTCACGTCACTCACCACTGCTGCTGCATTCCTGGCCTCCTGCGTCTCTCACATCACTGCCATTAGATGCTTCAGGTAATAATGATAATAATAATGGTGGTGATGGGATGATAGTAATGATGATAATGATGATAATAATAATAATAATAGTAATAATAATAAGCATGATAATAATAATAATAATGACAGTAATAATGATAACAATGATGATGATACTAATATATATATATATATATATATATATATATATATATATATATATATATATATATATATATATATATATATATATGTATGTATGTATATATATATATATATATATATATATATATATATATATATATATATGTATGTATATATATATATATATATATATATATATATATATATATATATATATATATATATATATATATATATATATATATATATGTGTGTGTGTGTGTATTTTAATAATCTTTGTAATACTATCAGAGAGAAAGTTGATGTGGAATCATAATAATATTGGTGAAAACTTTATATTTTTTCTCTCAGTATTTTTATTTCCAGACTACTATAGAATAATTATTCTCATCAGTAAACATTAACATTAAAACTAGTTATTTCCTTTTATTTTCCCTTTATTTTTCCTTCACATCAATCAAAACTAATCTAAACTAATTTATCTTTTTTTCCCACAGTATTTTTGCCGGCACTGTCGTGTTAGCAAACCTTATGCTGATGTTAACTTGGGTACCTGCTTGTGTTGTTGTAGCGGAACGATGGGGGGCTTCCACGTGCTGTCTATGCGTTCCGCCTGCTCCTGTCTACGCGCCACAGCTGCCTCCACGCTGTTCTGTCATATGCGCTCTCCCCTTACGCCTCTGTTACTTCTGTGCGGAGTCAGCGCGAGTGTTCTTTGAAAAGGTGTTGCCGTGGGTGGTGATTAAATTGCGGTATCTTTGGGTGGTGTTATTAGGCAGCCTAGCGGTGGGCAGCGCCCTAATCGTGTTCTACTACCCGGGCCTACAACTGCCAGACTCACAGGAATTCCAGTTATTCTCCCGCGATCATATGTTTGAGCAATACGATTTAGAGTACAAGTACAAATTCTGGTTTGAACGCAACTTACGGAAGGATATAGTCAACCGGTTGCCAGTGCGGGTTGTGTGGGGCATCCAACCGGTAGATAATGGAGACCACCTCAACCCAGCCTCCAAAGGTTCACTAGTATTTGATGACGAGTTTGACATTGCACATCCGGAGTCTCAAAAATGGCTACGCGGATTCTGCCAGAAAATGCGGAACCAAAGCTTCTATCTACCGACCTTAGGACCTCTTCTCCCTCACTGCTTTATAGATACATTCAAAAACTGGATGGAAACGCGGCCATGCAGAGACCGTAGAATGAATCGCTATCCTTGCTGTAAAGAGTCACCATTCCCTTACTCGCGCTTGGTGTTTGATAAATGTATACACGAGGGTATTGAAGCACTTTACCAAACGCCGAGGGAGTATTTCATCCCTGGGGTTGCGGGTCCGAAGTTTAGTCGGGATTCTAAGAAGGTGGTGGCGGTGGTGGTGGAGTATGATAGCAATACTCTGTGGTCTCTGTCCTACACGGCAATGCATTCATTTATTCAAGAGGTAAGTAAGTGTTTGTTATTTTATGAGTTATTAATTCATATAGAGAAATTATTAAATTTAAGTGTGAAAGGTAGAAGATTGTCAATTTCTATCACTAGATTTTTTAAGTAAACACTATTTATATTGTTTTAAGTTACTAATTGATGTAGAGGAATGACTAAACTTAATTGACTGAACCTGAGATTGTCAATTAATTGATAATAATAATATTAATACATTTCTTGGCACAATATAAAATATGTCTATTAAGATATTTTTCAATGTGTTAGTATGTCAGTTTGTGCGTTAGTATGAAGGGTGAAGGAGGTGTTTCAGGTGTGGAATAACAGGTGTATAACAGATGTAAAACGTGTGGAAGAACAGATGTATAACAGGTGTATAACAGGTGTATAACAAGCCATCTGTACACATCTTCCGCAGGTTGAGACGTGGGTCCAATCCGAGATGAAAGAAGCACCCTATGGCATGCGCGGGGGCTGGTTCACTTCTTATCTGCGGTTCTACGACGTGCAACACTCCTTATCCATTGGTACTGGTGTTGCGGTGGCGGTGGCGGTGGGTGTTAGCTTGGCTGTACTAGTATTAACAACTCTTAATGTAGTGGTGAGTCTACTGGCCGTGTTAAGCGTTGGTGCGGTGATCTTAGTAACTTTAGCGGCGCTGGTTTTATTAGGTTGGCGGCTGAACGTGTTAGAGAGTGTGACAGTTAGTGTGGCTATCGGTCTAGCTGTGGACTTAACCTTACACTATGGGGTGGCCTATAGACTATCACCAGAGGGTGAACGCGAGGCTGCTGTCACCTGGGCTATTGGAAGGCTAGGTAGTCCAGTGTTCATGGCTGCTGCAACCTCTCTAGCTGCCGGTGTGGCTATGTTACCGGCGAACGTACTCGCTTACGTACACATTGGCACATTCCTCACTGTCATCACCTCCGTCTCATACGTGTACGCGACGCTCTTCTACCTCCCTCTGCTGCGTATGTTTGGGCCGGAGCCCGGGTGTGGCCAGCTGTCCTGCCCTAAGCTGTGCCTCTGTCCGTGCTGTGTTCCAGGTTCACAGCAGCAGGTGGACCAGACGGTGTACCAACAAGCGTACATGAGTGAATCTACACTGTCTACATCCAGTACATCCTGTCCCCCCCCACAAACACACCCGTCCTCAGACACACACGAACTAGAGCCACTGACAGCTATGAGGCTCGCTGGTCGAGTCAGAATAGCCCACACGTCAGCTAGGCACAAGGCAGCCATGACGGAGCACACACCAACACCCGACGCCATGGGTAACCACACCACACCTCACCCGGAGACAGGCGCGGCCCACCCTGGCATAGGGCGTGCTGCTAGATCTGGATCACTATCTTCATCCGTGGGGGCGCGAGACCGTAAGACCTTCATCCCCCGGAAAGTGTCCCTCCCTTCACCCGGCGAGGCTGTGAGTGAGGGAGGGGAGCCTTCACCCAGACACAGTGTAGCTCCGGCCTCATCCGCCACCACCATCTTATACTCAGAACCAGATACGGATTACGGCCAGCTGAACCATCACACCCAGGACAGCACGGCCCCTACGCCACACACACTCGAGGCCGGGCCCGTGGTGACATGAGGAGGGGAATAGGGTGGGAAGGGTGATGAGAAGGGGGAGGCAAAGGGGGTGAGGAGGGGGGCTAAGGTGACGCTGGCATTGTGATAATTTGTTGCTCATTTGTCTGGTGTGGTGGTGGTGTGGTGTTGGTGGTGGTGTGGTGTTGTGGTGGTGTTGGCAAGGATAGTTCTGCCTTGAGGACACAGTGGCACTAACTTAAGAGTTGTGTTATAGGTGTGTTAGGACTGTGGTGTGTTGGGTGTGTGTTAGGACCGTGATACAGTGTGTTGCTATTAAGTAACGCTTGGTGTCATATATATATAGTTATAGAGGTATTATATACAAATGTTTGGTGTTGTTGTAGGAGTGTGTGTGTGTGTGTGTGCGTGTGTGCATGTGTGTGTGTGTACGTGTGTGTGTGTGTGTGTGTGTGTGTGTGTGTGTGTGTATGTGTGTGTGTGTGTGTGTTAAGGCTTGTGACGAACAAAAACATTTAGTTATGTGAATTGTTAAGAAAATATTTAATTTAATTAGTGATGAAAAAAAGCTTTTTATATAATTATATAAAACAATTAGTTGCTGTGTATTTTAATGAATGAAAAAGCAACATTTTACCAGCCATTATAGATACCAATATTTATAACACTGGCACCAGATATTACAATTCAGTTGGATTAATAACATAACAATATTTATTAATTTAATTATTTTATTTATTTATTTAAGGTATTTATATATTTGCTAAGTGTGGCATCAGTTTTCCCAGCGAGATAATCTGATGTGAATGCATATATAGAGCGAGTTATTATTATGTGAATGCATTTATAGAGCAAGGAATGAAATCAGTCATTGTATTGTGTCATTTACTCACTTCTCTGCCTGCCTACCTGCCTTGTGCATTGCTTCATTGGAACCTAACTTAACTTAACCTTACCTTACCTTACCTTACCTTAACTTAACTTACCTTACCTTACCTTACCTTACCTTACCTTACCTTACCTTACCTTACCTTACCTAACCTTACCTTACCTCATGGAAGTACAGTGCTTCCTTCAATTTTGTGGGTTCCAATTTTGCGACCGAGACCAATCTCCATCTCTGCAAGCCCAGGTACAGTAAAATGGTAATTTCAATTGATTTTCTTATGGATAATGATAATGTTAATATTTTTCTGTATTTTTCTTTATTGTAGGATGTATAATTACATGTATTTGTGTACAAACAAGGGCAAAAATATGACTAAAATCACCATAAGGTTAATTATTCCAATTTTGTGAATTTGCATTTTCCGGCCTGCAATGTCGACCAATTTCACACAAAATTGGAGGGAGCACTGTACTAACAGGTTGACTATCAATAATTTGGCAATCAATATTCCGGTTCTATCAGTTTTCCGGCATGAATTTCAGAGGACAGATTCAAAATTCCTGAGTTGGCGCATCACTGTTTTCAGGAGGCACTGTTTATGTTTATGTTTTGATGGCACTGTACCCAGAATTAGGTGTTTGTTCATGTCAGATTATTGATAGTCAACCTGTACAGTGTTGACGCAATGCATTACAACCAAGTTCTTAAAGTGACTTATCATGTACTTGTGTTCATTCAATTGTTGTTAATGTTTTGGTGTTGCCGCTGAAAGAGAGTTTAACTAATAATAATAATAGTGTTTAGAGTGACACAAGCTTTTTTTAAATGTGGTAA
>JAXIVD010007240.1:12500-17500 GCA_036785275.1 Cancer borealis
TTAGCAAAGCAGGAAGAAGGTGTAGACTCACTAAGGTATACAGGTTGACTATCAATAATCCGGTACGAGCAAACACCTAATTCTGAGTACAGTGCCATTAAAACATAAACATAAACAGTGCCTCCTGAAAACAGTGATGCACCAACCCAGGAAATTTGAAACTGCACTCTGGAATTCATGCCGGAAAATTTATGGAACCGGAATATTGATAGTCAACCTGTAGTACACTGAATGCAATCTGAGGTTTATATATTACCTTTCATTATGTACAAAACTTACTTATTTCACAACTAGATCTGTACAGAGAGTCACCTTAAACATCACTTCTGAAAAAAGGAGAAATGAGATTAAAATGAGACTTGATAGGTGAGATTAGGTTAAGTAATGTAGTCTATCAGGTCAGTCTATACTTAATATTTCTCTCCACTTTCCTCTTATTTCTTCATCTCTGACAAACAATTAGTGGTCGCTACTATTAAAAAAAAATCTTGGTGAAACTGGAGCAGGATTCTTGATATGAAATTGAGAATAAACTGAATTCTTAACAACTTTCAGAACTCATTTTGTTATGTAGAAAATATCTTTACACTTCCAATGTACAAAATCACATACATATCTTCCCTTTATATAATTTCCTCCACTATCAACACACACTCACCTCACTACCCTTCTCCTTCTTCTCCTTCAGCAGATTTTTCAGGAACAGCTCACCAGCCCTGTAAGAAGAGCGTACCAGAGGCCCACTAGCTGTATAAGCAAACCCAAGTCTGCCTCCCATCTCCTGCCACTCTTGGAACTTGGCCGGAGTTACGTATTCAGCGACGCGTAAATGTCTCTTTGTAGGCTGCATGTACTGGCCGAGTGTGAGGCAATCTACGCCGGCACTACGGAGGTCTGAGCGGAGGAGAGTGCCAACAGTGCCGTATGAATGAATAATGATGATAATAATGGTAATTTTGTATATATATTAAGGTGGAGTTAATGTTTTGGGTATGACAGAGAGAGAGAGAGAGAGAGAGAGAGAGAGAGAGAGAGAGAGAGAGAGAGAGAGAGAGAGAGAGAGAGAGAGAGAGAGAGAGAGAGAGAGACACACACACACACACACACACTCACCCTTCATAGTCTGCAGTATTTCCTCGTCCTTCTCTCCTAGTCCAAGCATGATAGAAGTTTTAGTTACAAGGTCGTCCTTCACTACCTTAGCTTCCTCGAGGACCTTGAGTGACTGCCTATCAAGGACAACATATAAATTACAACACAAAATAAACCTAACTTAACCTAAACCTAATAATAACAATAATAGATTCTAAACCTATAGCAAAATATCGAAGAAAAAAAATTATTGTTATTATCATCATTATTATTGAATGGGTGTATATGTGTCTTAGTAAAGGAGAGGGTGAAAGGTCACTGCCAAGAGGTCACACTTTACCTGTATCTAGCTCGAGGGTCACGTACGCGCGGGGTGAGTGATTCAACCGTCTCAATATTGTGAGCGAAGACATCCAGGCCGGATGAGGCAATGTTAGCCACACACTCCTTGTTGCCGCCAAAGTCTGGCACTAAACACTCCACTAAGATGTTCAAGTTCCTGGGAGAAACATTAATATATATATATATATTACTAAAATAATGGTTGTTACATATAGTTTAATGGGTAATAAGGGAAATAAATGAAGAATAGTTAATGAAAAACTAAACTAAACTAATAGTTATTACATATAGTTTAATGGTTTATAATGAAAATAAATGAATAATATCTAATGAAAAATTGTCTAAAAAGGTTACTTACTGTCTCTTCAACTCCTTTACTGTCTCAGCAAAGTGAGATGAACCACCGTCAGGAATATCTGCCGAGGAAAGTAAATAATACGGCAATATTCAGCTGAATAGTGGAAGAAATTATTGTTTGGGTAGTATAGGATGTACTACTATTACTACTACTGCTGCTGCTACTACTACTACTACTATTACTACTTACCATCCCTGTCTACTGAAGTTAGGACCACATAATCAAGGCCCCACTTGGTTATAGCAGTAGCAGTGTTGAACGGCTCATTGGGGTCGAGAGGTGGAGGTTTACGTGAGGTTTTAACAGAACAGAAGCGACAACCTCTCGTACACGTGTCTCCCATTAACTGTGGGAAGAGGAAAGGTTAGGAAGGGAAGAAGAGGTTGTTAGGAAGAGAAGAAGAGGTTGATAGGAAGGGAAGAAGAGGTTGTAGGTAAACTATATTTACACACACACAGCCTCTGACCTGTCCTAACTCACCATGATAGTTGCCGTTGATACCGTATCCTCGTTCCCCCCCCAACACTCGCCTATGTTAGGGCATCGCGCCTCCTCACAAACAGTATGCAGGTTAAGCCCTCGGAGATCTTCCTTCAGCTGGAATGAAAAGTAACACAAGAATATAAGTCAATAATTGTGCTGCATGTAAGTAGAAGTAAGTTAATAGTGTGTAATTAAGATGTAATTACAAGTCCCTTAGCAACCATTTAAGTAAAAATTAAAATAATTTATCACGATTAACACTCACCTTGCTATAATTTTTCCCGACAGGAATTTCCCTCTTAAGCCAGGGTGGGAGACGCAGGCGTGCAGACTCCCCGGCCTCTCTACGCAGCTTGCCAGTGTAATCATCCCAAGTTGTGTTACTCGTCACCTAAGGTGGGAAACAATTTGAACTAACTAACTAACATTACGGGTAAGGAGAAAATTCAAGGAGACTTTACGTGCCTCATATCCAGAGTTATAGAAAGTTAGGTTAGGTTAATTATGTATGTTAGAAGTGTGAAAGTTTAATATCTTATGTTATGAGAGGTTTCTAAGGTTAAGTATAAATATATATACATATATATATATATATATATATATATATATATATATATATATATATATATATATATATATATGCATACATACATACAGTAAAACCTCAATATAATGAACCCGCTTACGGCAAATTTTGGATATAACAAACGTCATTTCATAGCCGAACCAAGTCGGGTATCAAAATTCAAGAAGTTCTTCAGTAATCAGAACCCTACTGGCATCAAGTCTGACCCATGAAGGGCCCAAGATCTTCAATGCCCTACCAAAGGAACTAAGGACCATCACTGGCAGCCCGGTAGAAAAATTAAAGTCTGGCCTGGATAAGTTCCTATGGACAATACCGGATAAACCCCCAGTGCCGGGCTGTACTGCCAGATGCTGAACCTCAAACACTATACCAGACCAGGTGGCACTAAAGAATAGGGACGCAAGGTTTGGGAACAGCGGTGGACCACCATGGCTGTGAGGCATGGCCTCTAAATTACACCAAGTAAACCAAGTAAGTAACTCTATACTCACTACACCATTATAACCTTCCACAGAGAGAGAGAGAGAGAGAGAGAGAGAGAGAGAGAGAGAGAGAGAGAGAGAGAGAGAGAGAGAGAGAGAGAGAGAGACGGATAGACAGAGTGACAGAGTTATAATAATACTTACCTCGCCAGTTATAAAATCACCCAGAGAAGGACCATCAGCTACTTTCTTCTTCTTTTCTTGTGATAAACTGCTAATACTTCTCCATCTTTCTCCTCCCCGGGCTAACCACAACACCTAAACACACATGACACATTAATAACATCATGACAGGTGTTGAATAATGAATTAGGAAAGAAAAACTAACTTTCTCAGGAACTAGGAATTTGTGACGGCAATGCATCTAAGCAAACCTTCTCAGAATTCACCAGGTAAACTAAAAATATGACTGTTAATTCTCTAGAGCATTGTGGTGTAAATGTAAAATAATACCCTCTATACCTTTGGAGAGAGAGAGAGAGAGAGAGAGAGAGAGAGAGAGAGAGAGAGAGAGAGAGAGAGAGACAATCAGCTTGATATATACAACTCAAAACAACGTATTTCCTCTTATTTTACCTTATTTCGAAGCATTTAGAAGCTGAGAGGGAGAGGGCGGGCACAGACAATTCTTGTTCCACTTCTATGTTTATGTGTGGGAAACGACCTTAAAAATAAATAAATATTATGTATTATATGACCATAGAATCATTTAAGGGCAATTCATCATGATATAGTAATAGGAGGAATAAAAATAAGTAAGGAGAGAAGATCATAATAATAATAATAAAAATAATAATAAACAAATCACAAGAAGAGGAAAATAACGCGAAAGTTTACATGTTAATTTAGTTATCATTTGTTTTTATCAAGAATTACATGGAATTACTTGGAATTACAGTGTAAGATGGCTAAGTTGGACAGCAGGAGACGATGGTGCCCTTGGCAGGTGAATTAAACAATGGGAAAGGTAAGAACACCTAATATATAAATAAATAATATTAAGCGACATCCTTCCTTACCGCCGTGACAGTCACCCTTATTTAACACCGTAATAATAATGGTGTTTAAAGTGTTATGTTCAGCTTTACGTTGCAGGGGTGTGGATATAGTAATTTAGTGAAGCAATGGGGGGCGAGGAAGCCTTGAATAAATTAAACATGACCTGTGGGTGACCTAACCTGACCCAACCCGACCTGCTGCTGCTGCCTCGTTAGGTTAGAATTAATGACTCACTGTAACTCTAAGAAAAAAGTCGACCCCTTGGCCCCCTGCTGCCCCCCCTCTTACCCCCCACCTATGCCACCCTGCCTGCCTGCCACCTAAGTTTCCAAATCAGAGTGACGATCTCTCTCTCTCTCTCTCTCTCTCTCTCTCTCTCTCTCTCTCTCTCTCTCTCTCTCTCTCTCTCTCTCTCTCTCCTTCCTTCCTTCCTTCCTTCCTTCCTTCCTTCCTTCCTTCCTTCCTTCCTTCCTCCTCTCTCACTTCCTCCATTCATTATTTTTTATTCCGTTACTCTCATACATTTTGCTGTCCCCAAGTTTGTGTGATTTGAGGAAATAGTGAATAATAATCATGAATAAATGGATGAAAGTAGACGAACGAGAGAGAGAGAGAGAGAGAGAGAGAGAGAGAGAGAGAGAGAGAGAGAGAGAGA
>JAXIVD010007241.1:0-10000 GCA_036785275.1 Cancer borealis
GAGAGAGAGAGAGAGAGTGAGAGAGAGAGAGAGAGAGAGAGAGGAGAGAGAGAGAGAGGAGAGAGAGAGAGAGGAGAGAGAGAGAGAGAGAGAGAGAGAGAGAGAGAGAGAGAGAGAGAGAGAGAGAGTAAAAAAAAAACGGAACGGGGATAAATGGATTTCACAAATATAGAAGCCTTTCTAATTCAAATGTTAAAATAGGGCTTTGCGTGACCTACACAGAGTATTTGGTTTTAATTGTTGAACAGTCATTGGAAAATAACGTGTATATAGAAAAAAAATATATAGATACTATTAAACTATTAAACCTCACTGACGTTCCTATTACAGTTCTGCACCTGCGGTTTGTATGCCATTATTACTGATTTGTCAAGTAGAGCATTTCACGTAAATATTTGCTAAAAAACAATTGAATTTTTCCCGGGATTATGAGAGAGAAGAGAGAGAGAGAGAGAGAGAGAGAGAGAGAGAGAGAGAGAGAGAGAGAGAGAGAGAGAGAGAGAGAGAGAGAGAGAGAGAGATGGTAAAAAAAAGGATAATGCGGATGGTTGACATAATCTGAGGTAATTAGGGTCAGGTGATCTTAGATTACGATAAGCAGGTGTATTATGCTGTCCAGGTGTGTTTAGGACGTGTGCGTGTGTTCTGACAGATGAGAGAGAGAGAGAGAGAGAGAGAGAGAGAGAGAGAGAGAGAGAGAGAGAGAGAGAGAGAGAGAGAGAGAGAGAGAGAGAGAGAGAGAGAGAGAGAGAGAGAGAGAGAGAGAGAGAGAGAGAGAGAGAGAGAATATAAATGCATTATTTTCATGTATTCCTTAAAAAATAACATTTGGTGCTTAACAAACTATACACAAAAGAATTGAATAGGTAAGATAAAATGCGAAGAGAAACCAAGCAGTTTAGATAAAGGGAATTACGAGAAGAAAGAAAAACGAGACCAAAAATAGAACAAAAAGTCCAGAATATGCTCGTCACCTTTGCTACCTGTCCTCACACACGGGAGAAAAAGTTAATTAGAGGAGGTACCAGCAGTTTACACACCCAAGGGGAGATAAAGAGGGAAATAAACACTGAAGGAAAATACACCTGGAAATTTAGTGTCATTTTCAACCTCACATTAAATCACCATCATTTTATTTTAACTTGAAAATATATTGGTGACTGTCTTTTGTTTCCTTGATAGTGAGGTAGGAAGGGGAAGCAGTGATCATGACGACTTGGTATAGAGGCAGGAAGGTGATATAGTGGTCAGGTGCGTTTGGTAGTAAGGTAGGAAGGTGAGGTGGTGGTCAGGAGGTCTTGTGAGTGAGGTTAGGGGGCGATCAGGTCATCAGGAAATGAGACAGGATAGTAAGAGGGAGGCACTTAGTGAGTAGGAAGCCAAGGGAAAGGAGGCGTAAGAGGTGGAACGCGTAGTCTGTTTTATACCACCATTACGTCACCAAACACCCACAACCTTAACCCTGACTGGCCATTGGATGCGTCTGTCCAGCCTGGCAGCCAATAGTTGTTCGTGTGTGCTTGTGGCGGCAATGATAATCACATTTTGTGGATTTTCTATATCAAGACAAAGTTGAAGTCCCTGTGTTACGTTTTGATGAATGTTAGGTTTACGTTGCTGGCTAAATGGTACTTAAGGCTTTGCAAGGTTAGTGATACTCAGACTACTCGGCTGCTCACTCACGTCCTTCCAAGACAGTTCAGGGAATGAGTGGCGGTGGGATGCATTGAGGTGAGGTGCCTCCGGTGGCCTGGTCGATCCGGAGACTGCGTGTGCCCGAGGCTAAGAAGTGTGTAATACATAATAAGTTTAAAGACGAAGGAAACAGAGGTAAGCACAGAGGCATTGCACCACCTTGCGTGCGTTTCTCTATACTTTAACTCTTGCTCATAAGGTTACGAAGTTTAGACCACGTTACGAAAGTTACGTCACGAAATCTGTTGTTTCACTATGATGCTCAAGTCTTCAGAAACAAAGATATTACGAAAATACGGCTGGGAAGGAAAGTTTCCCCGTTGTAACAGTGTCAAATTTATTCATTTCTGAAATATATTAAACAAATGTTGCAAAACAAACTATTCTCATACAACAGGGCAGCAAATTGGAGTTTGGTATAATATCCAAACAAGGAAGATGATTGCTTTGTTAAATAAACGTGATACACTCCTGGTGACTTGCTGGTTAATGGGCTGGATTTCCTGAGTCATCCATCACTTCAGCACGAGACAAGTGGTGACATCTAGTTAATTTCCATTTCAACAGAAGAGAGGGCTGTGTGAGGCAGATACTATGTAAGAGAAGGAAAGGAAGATTTGCTAAAAAGCTTTGAGTGATAAAACTTGACAAGAGGATAAAACAGGATGCAAAGCGCTTATTTTTGGTTGAAGAGAAGGAGGAGAAGGGGAGGAGGAAGAGGAGGAGGAGGATATGGAGAGAAGAAAAAGGAGAACGAAAGAAATGGAGGAGAACAAAATTTGTAAAATGAAAAGGAAGAGGAGGAGGAGGATTTGTAGGAGGGGAAAAAAGGAGTGGTATGAGAAAGCTAACAGCTGGTCTGAGATAAAGGAGAGAGAGCAGTGAGGACGAGGCCACACAGGGAAGCAATACCAAAACCTTGCCTTGTGTCCTCTCTTGCAATTCGACGAAACATCTTGTCGGTTGGGGGAAAAAAACGGATAAAAAATGGAAACGTATGTAAGAGGAAACAGCAAAGAAAACACGACGTTCTCTTATGAATAATAGTAAATAGAAAACTGTATGTATTGTTGTGGAAGACTTATAATTTCGTTTAAGAAGTAACATATGAGGAAATCTAAGGAAAAAATCATTTGTATCTAATCTGTTTTGTGGAATTATTTTTGAGGCTTAGAAGAACAAAGGAATCATTGTGTAATTATTGAGTATTGGAATTTGAGATTAATTAAAAACAGCAAATTGTAGTGAATGGTGTAAATGGCTTATTGTTTTTCGTTCCTATAATGTTTTGGTTATGCCTCAGTTATTGCTTATTAGGTGCGTACAAGTGCACTCTCCAATATACAATTAATTATCACATAAAAGCTCGCATATGTGGATCTTTTTTTTCTTCTTTTCTTTTTGTCTGATGGGAATATAAATAGTCTGATGAAGCTTATCTTCCTACATTGCTTCCTAATATTCCCTCAAACATTTTTTCTTGCCGCAAATTTTGTTTGGGTCATTTTTTTCCCTTTCATTCTTGATCATACGGGGAAATAAATGAGTCATCTATTTTTAGTTATCCTGAATCGTTGCTTTGTTAATAAAATAATAAATACATGAAATACTCCCCTGATGGTTTTTAATTGCTCTTTCACAAACATTTCTTCAAACAGGAAAACCAACGCCATAAATCTTATTACAAATGGAAACATATTTAAATATTATACGCAGGATTTATTATTAATCAGCGATGGAAATGAATGTTTGATTTTGTGGCCCGAAAATTTCAACCAGAATAGAAGTTGAATAGTTTTTTGTAACTTCACGACGGAAATTTTGCCTTTTAGCGACTGATTGTAATAAAAAACTCTACCTCACTGTTATCTTAAAATCCTGACGTCTATAAATTTGCTCATAATGTTTTGAGTATCATTTATATCAGCTCTTTTGGCTAACATGTTTACGGAGTTTTTATCTTGAGGCGCTAAAACCATTAATCAGATGGGAAATTTTTTAAACTCAATCCGTCTCAATAAGGAAATCTATACAACTTTCTCCTCAAATGATCATCTTCGTATTTTTAAGCTCAATGCAAATTTTCACGTGTAATATATATGTAATTCCTTGGCTATATAATATTAATGTTCTTACAGGAATATAGTTACTTCCTATGTTAGCTAAGTATAGATATGACTTCCTCTTAATAAGGCTTCTCTTCATTTTCTGATTTTAATTATCTCTCTATAACTTACTTTCTCTTTTCCTGTCTCTTTTCTTCCACGTAATCAATTTCCTCCTGGCCAAATCTATTTCTAATTTCATTTCCATTTTCTGTCTTCCCTTCCTCCCTCCATCTTCGTAAAAATATATTCTCCTTTCCAAGAATCTTCTCACTTTTTTACATTTTTCTTCCTTTACCTCTCCTTCCCACACCCTTTTTTCCTCCTTTCCTCTCCTTCATTATTCTTCTTTATCTTTTTCTAATATTACATTTTTTTTGAGGTCGGTAAATGTGATTGGAGATATTTTTTTCTTTATTATTATTATTATTTGGTCTGTTTTTTATGTATATATTTTTGTGTCTTAATTATTGTTTTCTTGTGTATGTGTGTGTGTGTGTGTGTGTGTGTGTGTGTGTGTGTGTGTGTGTGTGTGTGTGTGTGTGTGTGTGTGTGTGTGTGTGTGTGTGTGTGTGTGTGTGTGTGTGTGTGTGTATGCGTGTGTGTGCGTGTGCGTGTGCGTGTGCGTGACTCTCTCTCTCTCTCTCTCTCTCTCTCTCTCTCTCTCTCTCTCTCTCTCTCTCTCTCTCTCTCTCTCTCTCTCTCTCTCTCTCTCTCTCTCTGGTAAAACAATTGAAATAAGCAAAACCAAGGCTTGTGTTCTTATATTCAAATCACTTAATGGCTGAGGTAAGTCCTATCTGTTTTATTCTCTCGGAAGCGAGAGAGAGAGAGAGAGAGAGAGAGAGAGAGAGAGAGAGAGAGAGAGAGAGAGAGAGAGAGAGAGAGAGAGAGAGAGAGAGAGAGAGAGAGAGAGAGAGAGAGAGAAGAGAAAGAGAAAGAGAGAGAGAGGATAAAGTAGAGAGATAGATAGGCTGGGAACAAAATGGAAAAAGACTTGAATTTAAAACACATATATACGTGAGCTCCTGGTACACACACACACACACACACACACACACACACACACACACACACACACACACACACACACACACACACACACACACACACACACACACACACACACACACACACACACACACACACACACACACACACACACACACACACACACTCCCATTCCGTTTCAATCTTGTTTCCAGGAATCATTTGAGTTTGAAGATTCGTCTCACTTCCTACTTGGCCTCCGTCTTGAGTATCCTGAGGTAATGGAAGCAGAGGAGGAGGAGGAGGAGGAGGAGGAGGAGGAGGAGGAGGAGGAGGAGGAGGTAAACTTTTTGTCGGAGGATTTGACTCAATTTCTTATGTAATATATTTTTTGTCCTCTTCCTCCTCCTCCTCCTCCTCCTTCTTCTTTTTTTTCCTTTTTTCTTCTCATTCTGTTATCTTATTTTTATTTACTATTTTTCCTCTTGTTTCTCCATTGATTTTCAATATCTACTTTACTATTATTTTTTCTCATAGTGTGTTCTTGTTCATTGATTTCTTCTCACTTTGCTTCCTCTCTTACTAATAACAACAATAATAACAACAATAATAACAAAAACAATAGTAACAACAACAAAGAAGCAATTTCGGTTCGGCCCAATTAATTTTGCAAACCCCATCGTGTGTTTGTGTTCATTCAGGTGTTTTCGGGTTAGTAAGATTTCGGTCAGGTATGAATTGTTACTTGGTGTTCTGAAGGCTCCTCATGTGTGTGTGTGTGTGTGTGTGTGTGTGTGTGTGTGTGTGTGTGTGTGTGTGTGTGTGTGTGTGTGTGTGTGTGTGTGTGTTGCTGAATATGGTTTTCGTATTTTTATATTCCAGCAACGTCCATGCTCTCAGTCCATCTCTTCAGTCCATTTTTCTTTCCCTCTCAATATTTTCTTTCCTTATGATGGCAGTGATGTTTGTTCTAGAAATGTTATATCCAATGTATTGATCTTTTTTTTTTCTCTCCTTCTCCTCCTCCTCGACTTTTTCTTCAATCATATATTTTTTTTATCATTGTTATCTTTACTATACACTTTTTTTTCTCTCTCTTGTTTTGCTTTTTTTCTCTTTTCCTTTTTTTTTTTATTGCTCTTTTTTTTTTTACACTATTCTCCTGCCAATCCTGTCAGTTTACTCCTTTCTATTTCCATTTTTCATCCATTTTTATTATACTTTTCTCTTATCTTATCTTTTATTCCACCCATCCAGTATTTCCTCCCTTTCCCTTTTCTCCTTTTCACGCCTTTCCCTGTCCTCCATGTTTCTACTCTACTCTACCTATCGCACATTTTCCTCTTTTTCCAACCTCACTATTTTTCCTAACCCATTTCCTGTCTGCTTGTCTGTCTTTTCCCAACATTCCCTTTCATGTATGTTCCCCTTCTCATCCCCTCCCATCCCATTCCTTGCCTTCCCCTTGCGGTAACGAGAGGTCTGATGAGTAGGCGAGGGTGCTAGCTTGCCTCCCCCTACCCCATTAAGTCCGGTCCTCTATTGTGACGTTTTGCCGGGTGTAAGTGACGCTCTTCGTGGGTGCTGCAGGGTTGGTAGGTTGCTGTCAGTGCCCAGAACGAGAGGAGAGAGACAACCTGACTCGGTTTCAGCCTGTAAGTGCCTCCAAGCGTGATGCTGCAGAATGAGCCTCGGTTTGAGTTACTCTGGAGGGAATGCACTTTTTTTTACTTTACTTTCCATTTTTTTTCTTTTTTTTCTTATACTTTGTTTTTTGGTCGTATCCTGCTTCCTGTTTTATGTAATGTCTTTTTTTTGTGTTACAGTGACTTGTGTTTCTTAGAATATATGTCCGTTTTTGTTACACATTTGATAAAAAAAAAAAAAAGAAGTAAGTATGACCGTTGTAAAAGCAATAAGATGAAAAATAATTTTAAAAAAAGTCAGAATATCAAGGATTAGAGATCCCGCGGCGTTTTCTGTAATTATTTTCATAAAAACAGAGACTTTATATTTTCTTTCTCCTGATAAAGGATTGAATATACTCCTTAAGGGGATCCAGCTGCTCCGTCTTGCCTCAGAAACTAACCTTCTCCCTTGGCTGTTCTAATGGGAATTCTATTTTTCATCCCTCATTTTTTGTGATATTTTTTTTGTCTTGTTAAAATGTTTTTTGTTTCATTCTTCGTACTTACACTGAACTTTTACTTATTTTTTCTGACCTTTAATCCGCTGCAAGTTCTGGGAAAGATGTTAAAGTCAAACAACTAAATATACCTTCACGTTTTTCTTGATTTTCTCACTCTCTCTTTTTAATTTTCTCTCTCTCCTTCTCTCTCTCTCTTTCTCTTTCTATTCTTGTGGAATCATAACCTGCTTTTTTGTGTTCATAGTTCCATGTCGTGAGTCTGTGGTTGTAAAATCGTTATGGTTCATGAACAAAACAATCACATCTCCCTTTACTTTCTCCTGTCTCCCATTTCCCCTTCCTCCTCCTCTCCTCCTCCTCCTCCTCCTACATTTATTACTACCTTTCGTTTTTTCTCCCCTCTTCCTCTTCCTCTTACTCTGTTTCTCTTCCTCCCTCTATTCTCTGTCCCTCAAAGGTCATCTGAAAACCCACTGAAATCTCTCCAGCGTGTCAGAATAACCAGTTACCTCTTCCCCTCTTCATCCTCTCCCTCTTCCTTGCCCTCTTTCTCCTTTTATATCCTTCCTTCCTCCTTCCTTCCTTCCTTCCTTCCTTCCTTCCTTCCTTGCTACTCGTTCCTTCAGTTGCGTTTATCTATACATTTTCTTTTTAAACTTAGTCAGTGGTTAGCAGGCAATCGTTTACTTGTAACTTTTAGACCTCAATAAGGATTCAGTAACTTTATCTGGTTTCTTTTTAGTCCTCTCTTTTTCTCTCTCTCTTATTCTCTCTCTCTTTTACTCTATCAGTCAGTCTGTTTGTTTTCTTTTTCCTGATTTTTCATTGAAGTTAACTGAAAAGGTCAACGGTATTCAGTAGTACACACACACACACACACACTCTCTCTCTCTCTCTCTCTCTCTCTCTCTCTCTCTCTCTCTCTCTCTCTCTCTCTCTCTCTCTCTCTCTCTCTCTCTCTCTCTCTCTCTCTCTCTCTCTCTCTCTCTCTCTCTCTCTCTCTCTCTCTCTCTCTCTCTCTCCCTCAATTTCTGGTTCAGGCTTTTCCTTGTAAAGTCACAATGGAAAAGGTCAGAATAACATGACCTTGAAAGGCTTGGATTGTGCCCCATATGTTTCAGGTTCGTGTATTGTATTTCATGTGTTTGTTTCGAGTCACTTCTACTTTATCTTTCATACACTCGCCTGTCTTTTACTAGAGAAATTAAGAAGAAAAAAGAGTTGACATATGTACTAAGAAAAGATATAATAATTGTATGTTCATTGCATAAGGGATAAAGAGAGATAGACTGTGTGTGTGTGTGTGTGTGTGTGTGTGTGTGTGTGTGTGTGTGTGTGTGTGTGTGTGTGTGCGTGTGCGTGTGCGTGTGCCAGGTCAATAAATTCCTGAGGTTATCACAGAATCTTGCCCTCAGCTGCTATATGTTGAGATCAAATATCCCCCAAATTGAAAGTCTCCTATAAAAAAAATACCCAATACCTCAAGCTGTTATGTTGTGGAAGTGAGAGGTGAAAGGACCCAAGGAGGAGGTAAAGATAGACTATTAAAGAAAGGACGTGAGTGTGGATAGGAAAACAAACCCTAAACAAAAACAAATAAAAGAAAACAAAAAAAAAGAAAGGAGGAAAGAGAAAGAATGTTGATAGAAAGGATAACTAGAAAAAAAACGAAGGAAAGTGGGAGGAACAGGAAGGAAATCGATGAGGGAAAAAAATACATTCGATACGTAGAGACTTGTATGAAAAGGTTGGAGATGTGAAATTGTGCAAACCGACATACGAATGGGAGGGAAGGAGGACGAGATGATGGCAGGGAGGGAGGGAAGGAAAAAGAAAGGACATAGTATTGGAGAAAGGAAGGAGAGCAGGACGAAAGGAAGGAAGGAAGGAAGGAAGGAAGGAAGGAAGGAAGGAAGGAAGGAAGGAAGGAAGGAAGGAAGAACAGAGTATTGAAGAAGGGAACTAGGTGAGGCGATGTTTAGGAAAGAAGGAAAATCTTTAAAATAGAAAAGAAAAAACTGCACCAGGTTAAGAAAAGAAAAGAAGGAAGGAAGAGTTTGCAGGAGAGAAGAAAGGAAAGAAGGAAGGAAATAAAGACGAAGGAAGGAGAGAAGAAGAGAAGGGAGGGATGGTGGTAAAACAAGGTGATTTAAGGTGATAGGAAAAGTACAGTTTAAGAGGAAGGAAGGAAGGAAGGAGGGAGAGAGAGGAGGGAGAGGAGGGAAGGTAGGAAGGGGTAAAGGACAAAGGGTAATAAAGGGGAAGGGAAACAGGGAAATAGGGAAGGGGTGATAAAAGCAGGAGGGAGAAAAATAATGAGAGAGATAGGAGAAAGAGACAAACCGGAAGAAAGAAGGGACAGGAGAAGGAGGAAGAGGAAGAAGAAGAAGAGGGGGAGGAGGAGGAAGAAGGTGTAATATAAGCAGGAGGGAAACAAAATGAGGGAGAGAGAGAAAGAGAAAAGAGACAGGAGGGAAGAGTGAAGGGACAGGAGGAGAGAGAGAGAAAGGATGGAGGGAAGGGAAGAGGAGGAAGAGGAGGAAGAAGAGGAAGAAGCAGTCGTGAATCCATGAATGCTGTGAGTAACTTTGTGGTTCATGTTTACCTTCCTGACCAACAGACAAGTGATGGAGAGAGAGAGAGGGAGAGAGAGAAAAAGAAAAAGAGAGAAAGAGATAGTGAGGGAAACAGAGAGGTGTAAAAAAACAGGTACAAGACATGTTGCTACGTGATTGATGAGTATGTTCAGGTGAGTCCAGTGTGTCAAGGTAAAGGAAGAGGATATGAGTTAGGAGGAGGAGGAGGAGGAGGAGGAGGAGGAGGAGGGAGAAAGTATGAGTGGGAGGGGAGTAGTGTTCAGAGTATGATAAGAGGGGAGTGTGCTGTGAGGTGAGAGAGAAAGGAGGAAAGTATGATGGGCAGTGTGTGAGGAGGGAGGAAAGATGAGGGAGGTGGAAGGGGAGGAAACAGTAATGGGAGGAAGAAAGGTGAAGGGAGGAGAGGAGAGAAGGAGAGTGTGTTGGGTGTCAAAAGAAGGGAACAAAGGAAAGTGGGAGGGAAG
>JAXIVD010007241.1:15000-20772 GCA_036785275.1 Cancer borealis
TGCAAACCTACAGTGACCTGCACACCGCCCACACACCGCCCACACAAGCACCCATAAAGACCAACAAACTGTCCAATAATCCTGCAATACACCTTAAATGCAAGTTCCGCCCTCCCCTCCCCTCCCTCCCTCTCCCCTCACTGCCTCGTCCCTCTCCCGCCATCCCAACCCCCTCCCTGATTATAAAAGGGAATGTTGGGGGTGGACGAGAGTGCTGGTGGGGGTTAAGGGTGATGGGAAAGCTCCATTTAGTAGGGGATTCGGTGATTTCCAAGGGTGGGTTGTGGGGGGGGTAGGGTGAGTGGTGGTGGTATGGAAGGACGGGATTAGAACGTGTTTTAATGCTATAATCCACGTACTTCCCTCTCTTCTACACACACACTCTCTCTCTCTCTCTTTCTCTCTTTCTCTCTCTTCCCCGTATTCTTCCTCTATTACCTCTTTCGCTTAGACGAGCCTTTCTCTCTCTCTCTTTTTTTTCTCTTTCTCTCTCACTCCTGCCCCTCCAACTCCCTCTTCCTTCTTTTCTTTCTAAATCTCCTTCGTCTTGTTCAGATCCTTCCGTGAAACCTTCCTAACCCGTTTTTGGAACCACAAGATTTAATTCAATTTTCTGGACGCACCTTTTCTTCTATTTCCTGCACCCTTAAGCTCACCTTTAGCTCTCCTTTCTGCAGCTAAAATACCCCTTTCCTCTCTTTCTCTCATCTCTCGCTCTCTCTCTCTCTATCTATCTATCTATCTATCTATATATCTATCTATCTATCTATCTTTCTCATTTTCTTTCATTGAATTTTGATTATCACATTACATAGAAAAAGGATACCCAGTTAACCTGTTGAAATAAACCAATATTACATAAACTTGTGGATCATTATAGTTTTTTTTTTCAAAGTTTGCCATTCGCATCTAATGTTTCTCAGATAACTAAAATGTAAATGCCAAAAACGGATTTAAGGCCAGGAATGAAAAAGAAAGAGCAAGAGGAGAGAGAAAAGAAGAGGAGAAAGAGAGAGTGAGATGTGGAGAAAAAGAGTTAAGAGGATAAGAAGGGGGAAGAAAGGTAGGGGAAGTTTTTAGGCAAGGAAAGATAAAGAATAGAGATAGATGTAAAAAATAGATGAAGTGACGTAGATAGATAGATAGATAGATAGAAAGAGAATATATGTATGTATGTATGCATGTATGTATGTATGTATGTATGTATGTATGTATGTGTGTGTATGTGTGTGTGTGTGTGTGTGTGTGTGTGTGTGTGTGTGTGTGTGTGTGTGTGTGTGTGTGTGTGTGTGTGTGTGTGTGTGTCTGTGTGTGTGTGTGTTTGCGCGTTAAAATTAATGGCCTTTCTGTTTGGTGTTAGGAAGAGGGGAAAATGTCACCCGGAAGACTTACGTAAATAGTAACCATCTATTTAACGCTAAAATGTGTGTGTGTGTGTGTGTGTGTGTGTGTGTGTGTGTGTGTGTGTGTGTGTGTGTGTGTGTGTGTGTGTGTGTGTGTGTGTGTGTGTGTGTGTGTGTGTGTGTGTGTGTGTGTGTGTGTGTGTGTGTGTGTGTGTGTGTGTGTGTGTGTGTGTGTGTGTGTGTGTGTGTGTGTGTGTGTGTGTATGTGTCTGTGTAGGTGTGCATTTATAGCCAAAACAACTATATCTTCCTGTAACCAAGACACAATGGAACGACAAACACACACAAACCCATTACCGTGTGTTTAGACAGCTTGCTAGACAGGAGAGAAGGATAGAGAGGGAGAGTGGGAGGAGTGAATGGAGGAAGTCAGGGAAGGTTGAGATAGATAGACAGATAAGGAGATTCATATGGAAAGGCATTCAAACCGACAAGGGAAGATTGACAGACAGATAGATAGACAGACAGGTGGTTAAAAAGACAGGTAAGGAGACTCCAGGTAAGATGGAAGGGATTGAGTAGTTTCAAGATGATTGTTAGCTTAAGAACGACTCGGTATACTTGTCTTTGTTTACTCTCTCTCTCTCTCTCTCTCTCTCTCTCTCTCTCTCTCTCTCTCTCTCTCTCTCTCTCTCTCTCTCTCTCTCTCTCTCTCTCTCTCTCTCTCTCTCTCTCTCTCTCTCTCTCTCTCTCTCTCTCTCTCTCTCTCTCTCTCTCTCTCTCTCTCTCTCTCTCTTCTGCTTCCCTTTCAATTCCCATTTCTTTTTTTTCTAACTTATTTTATCGATTTTTATTCTATTCTAAATTTGATGTAGTTTATAATATTCCTTTTTATTTCGTCACACTATTTTCTATCATCGTAATTTTTTTCTTCCTTTTTTTCCATATCTTGATTGATTTCTTTTAGTAGTAAAATTCTCCATCGGTTGTGAAAAAATGCTAATTCTTACTTTATTTGTTTTTTTTATTGTTTCAGAGAACCAGGTGATCACTCTAATTGCTCTTCAGATAGGTACAATTTTTTTCATCCTCCTCTTTTACATTAAGCGTTAGGTATCTAGGGTCAATACAATAGCATTACCTTAGCTCTCAATTTTTCAAGTCCTAATGAGCTTTGTATCGATTTTGTGTCATTCACTCTCTTATTTCATTTTTTTCTTTCTTCAATTTGCTATATGATCTGTTAATGTCATGGGAAGGTGCAATCATCACCTTTTTATTCTTTACTAGTCTTTCTTCTTTTTCATAGTCCATTTATATTCCTGAAAAACCCTCATTCACATTTCAGTTCTAGCTCTTTTTTTTTTTTTTAAGTTATGTCTTCGTCTGGTTTTCATCTCAATTTTCAACAATACTCTCTAATTTTCAATTTTGTCATTCCTTCATATTCTTTGTAACCTCACTACTGTTACAATTCTCACTAGTAATCATTCATTTTCAACTTCTCGTCCATGACACTCAAAAATTCTTTCAGTATTATGTAAGTTGTTTTTTTTCGTTGCCTCAGTAGTCTTTGGTTGTCAAGATAATCGTCCTTACCTCACCATCCTTGCAGCATATCGTTATCATTTTCTTTATACACTATCGATGTCTTTCCACTCCTTGTAAGAGCCTCTCCACTATATCGAATACCATTTTTCCTTCTCTGGCTCAATGATTAATCGGCAGCACAACACACATGTATCATAATCAATCTCACGGGATAGTATGATCGATTCACTTATCTTATTCATGTGTGGCCAATAATCCTTTCACATTGCATCATTCCTTCTCTCGTCTTTTCAAACCTACATTCTGTTTCGGTTGGAATCTATACATAGTCCTACATCCTTGCTGGAATGGTTTACAATTCTATTTAATGTTTGCTGGGGGGTTTTCCGTCTAAATCTGCTATGTAAACAATCATGAGTGTGATTTGTTTTAGTTATTCATGTTCTATTAACTTGCCTTTATAACCAATATATCTTACTTCATCATAAAGTGTACATACAGTAATAGTAAGTCAAGTATAACACACAACCCTGCGTCACTACGGATTTTACCTTCCATTCAATCATCGTTTCACCATCGATCTTCCCTAATACCGTATGATTCCAGTAGTTTTTGTTTCAGTCTTTTCTATATTCTTAACGTCGTCTTACCGTTCTTTTGTTTTTTTATTAGCTATGTGTTTTACTATTGCAAGCATCTCTTCGTATTTTATGACACAATCTTGGATATGTTTTAGCATCACTGTTGTTTCTTCCTCTAACACAGTGGTTCTTAATCTCATTGGAGATACTGAACCCTGCAAGCTTCATCAGTGCATTCACTAAAACTAAAACTACCATTCATTACAGCATTTCCTTCCGAACTGTTTTTACTCTTGTTGCCTGTCGTAATTCTCTATCAAATTCATCCTAAGCATCTATGTTAAGTCAGTAATAAGAGTAACGTGAATGTATCTGTCATTACTATATTGTTCTGTACATGAATTCCCTTTTAACAATCACACAACCACCGCCTTCTCTTCTTACAATCATGTTATACCTTCAATCAGCCATTCACATCATTCTCCATAATGTCAATTCTTCCATTGTTCTTAACCTTTCCATTATGATTCCGTCCTTCCAGGTAGTCGCTCTTCAATTTCCTTTATCGCTTCCTGTACTTCTTCAATATTGCTGGATCATTCAAGGCAATTGTAATGTTTTCTCGTGATTTTCTCACCTTGATAGAACACGCTGTTATTATTTTCTTGTGTTTCAGGTATCATAGATATCGAATTAACTCGTCTGTCATTACTATTACTACTACTACTACTACTACTACTAATAATAATAATAATAATAATAATAATAATAATAATAATAATAGTGCTAATAATAACAACAATGCGGTTGATAATAATTATGATGATTATAATTAACTGTTGCCGATATTACTAGTATTATATAAAAAAACTCATTAATATTGTTGATGTGCCTCGTCAACACTCCGTCATCAAAATATAATAGACTTGTCAAACGTGGGTGTATCCTGGACACATTGTCAGTCACACACACACTTACAGAACATTGTCAGTCACACACACAGACACACACATACATACACACACGTACAGAACAGGTGCAGTCTCACACACAGACTTACAGAACATTGTCTAGTGTATGCAGTCCTAACACTTTCATTGAGACTCTTTATATCCGCCTCCGTATTGTCATGTGTTGCTCATATCTCTTCATCCTCTCTTTATATTGAAACAAGTATGATGGGTTCACAATATAAACATTTATCATCATTATAGTTCATTGTTGGTACTACAATGAGTGTCTTGTTGTGTGTACGTGCCTTTCATCACTTCACTGCTGCTTCCTTTCACTGTAATAGGAACTTGAATGCACTTAGATCAATTTATAACCGGATGAATAAGTTCACAGAAAATATAATAGTCTGCCATCAATAACTCCATTTATTTCTTCTGAAGGAGTACATTTACTTCCTTTATCACCACCATACCTGCAATATTATTTTTCTCCTTAGCATTAAAGTCAAAATAATCTTACAATAGAGTAATGTGATTGATGGTGAAGGTAATGACTCAAGAGCGCAGACACTTGCAGCCTCAGCCTCTCAACGACAAGCAATCAGGGAAACCTTTAGCCAATTACTGAGGATTGTTTACCACGGTCTAGAAGGTTGAAGTGTGGGGGCTTAGGGGGCTTAAGGGGGGGCACAAGGGGGAGGCGGGATGCAGTGAGCTGGCTAATTTGATTCTGTTGTAGTCGTATTGCATTCTACTCTTCCTTTTTCGTTTTCTTCTTCGTTTACTCTTTATTATTTTTCTCTCCTTTATTATTTGCTGTTATTACCATTATTTTTACTTGCCATTAATTTTTTTTTATTATTATCATTATTATTACTACTATTTATTATTATTTTTTGTTTTTGGCGATACATTGTCCTCTCGTTATTGATACTTATTTCACCACCACCACCACCACCACCACCACCACCACCACCACCACCACCACCACCACCACCACCACCACCACCACCAACACCACCACCACCCCATCCAAAACAGGCACACAAAACCCCATACTCACAAATGCATCGGAATGGCCCAACCCAAACCTTGCCTCTATTGGACTGTATTCGCGGCTGGGACGGTTTGATCAGCACAGGAGGAAATAACAGGACTGTCGGACGAGCGGCGCCCTTCAGAAACTTTCCTGAGTAACTGGGATTGGACCGTGGGGCGCGAGGGACGACAGGGAGAGAGAGGGAAAAGAGAGTGTGGGTGTGTGTGTGAGAAAGAGAGAGAAAAAAAAGAGAGAAAGAGAGTAATAATGATAAAACTAGTAGTAGCAATAATAAAAGCAACAAC
>JAXIVD010007242.1:0-15000 GCA_036785275.1 Cancer borealis
GGAGGGATTAACTAGTAAGGTGGGGGGGAGGTAGGAGGGGAGTAACTAGTAAGGTGGGGGGGGTAGGAGGGAGTAACTAGTAAGGTGGGGGGGTAGGAGGGAGTAACTAGTAAGGTGGGGGGGTAGGAGGGAGTAACAGTAAGGTGGGGGGGTAGGAGGGAGTAACTAGTAAGGTGGGGGGGGTAGGAGGGAGTAACTAGTAAGGTGGGGGGGTAGGAGGGAGTAACTAGTAAGGTGGGGGGGGTAGGAGGGAGTAACTAGTAAGGTGGGGGGGGTAGGAGGGAGTAACTAGTAAGGTGGGGGGGGTAGGAGGGGAGTAACTAGTAAGGTGGGGGGGTAGGAGGGAGTAACTAGTAAGGTGGGGGGGTAGGAGGGAGTAACTAGTAAGGTGGGGGGGGTAGGAGGGAGTAACTAGTAAGGTGGGGGGGTAGGAGGGAGTAACTAGTAAGGTGGGGGGGTAGGAGGGAGTAACTAGTAAGGTGGGGGGGTAGGAGGGAGTAACTAGTAAGGTGGGGGGGGTAGGAGGGAGTAACTAGTAAGGTGGGGGGGGTAGGAGGGAGTAACTAGTAAGGTGGGGGGGTAGGAGGGAGTAACTAGTAAGGTGGGGGGGGTAGGAGGGAGTAACTAGTAAGGTGGGGGGGGTAGGAGGGAGTAACTAGTAAGGTGGGGGGGGTAGGAGGGAGTAACTAGTAAGGTGGGGGGGTAGGAGGGAGTAACTAGTAAGGTGGGGGGGTAGGAGGGAGTAACTAGTAAGGTGGGGGGGTAGGAGGGAGTAACTAGTAAGGTGGGGGGGTAGGAGGGAGTAACTAGTAAGGTGGGGGGGTAGGAGGGAGTAACTAGTAAGGTGGGGGGGAGGAGGGAGTAACTAGTAAGGTGGGGGGGTAGGAGGGAGTAACTAGTAAGGGGGGGGGGTAGGAGGGAGTAACTAGTAAGGTGGGGGGGGTAGGAGGGAGTAACTAGTAAGGTGGGGGGGGTAGGAGGGAGTAACTAGTAAGGTGGGGGGGTAGGAGGGAGTAACTAGTAAGGTGGGGGGGTAGGAGGGAGTAACTAGTAAGGTGGGGGGGTAGGAGGGAGTAACTAGTAAGGTGGGGGGGTAGGAGGGAGTA
The DNA here is from genome assembly GCA_036785275.1 of Cancer borealis. Classification (NCBI taxonomy): domain Eukaryota; kingdom Metazoa; phylum Arthropoda; class Malacostraca; order Decapoda; family Cancridae; genus Cancer; species Cancer borealis. The sequence continues at coordinate 1,107 of JAXIVD010007242.1, forward strand.
ACTAGTAAGGTGGGGGGGGTAGGAGGGAGTAACTAGTAAGGTGGGGGGGTAGGAGGGAGTAACTAGTAAGGTGGGGGGGTAGGAGGGAGTAACTAGTAAGGTGGGGGGGGTAGGAGGGAGTAACTAGTAAGGTGGGGGGGTAGGAGGGAGTAACTAGTAAGGTGGGGGGGGGTAGGAGGGAGTAACTAGTAAGGTGGGGGGGTAGGAGGGAGTAACTAGTAAGGTGGGGGGGGTAGGAGGGAGTAACTAGTAAGGTGGGGGGGGTAGGAGGGAGTAACTAGTAAGGTGGGGGGGGTAGGAGGGAGTAACTAGTAAGGTGGGGGGGTAGGAGGGAGTAACTAGTAAGGTGGGGGTAGGAGGGAGTAACTAGTAAGGTGGGGGGATAGGAGGGAGTAACTAGTAAGGTGGGGGGGGTAGGAGGGAGTAACTAGTAAGGTGGGGGGGGTAGGAGGGAGTAACTAGTAAGGTGGGGGGGTAGGAGGGAGTAACTAGTAAGGTGGGGGGGTAGGAGGGAGTACTAGTAAGGTGGGGGGGTAGGAGGGAGTAACTAGTAAGGTGGGGGGGTAGGAGGGAGTAACTAGTAAGGTGGGGGGGTAGGAGGGAGTAACTAGTAAGGTGGGGGGGTAGGAGGGAGTAACTAGTAAGGTGGGGGGGGGTAGGAGGGAGTAACTAGTAAGGTGGGGGGGTAGGAGGGAGTAACTAGTAAGGTGGGGGGGGTAGGAGGGAGTAACTAGTAAGGTGGGGGGGTAGGAGGGAGTAACTAGTAAGGTGGGGGGGTAGGAGGGAGTAACTAGTAAGGTGGGGGGGGTAGGAGGGAGTAACTAGTAAGGTGGGGGGGTAGGAGGGAGTAACTAGTAAGGTGGGGGGGTAGGAGGGAGTAACTAGTAAGGTGGGGGGGGTAGGAGGGAGTAACTAGTAAGGTGGGGGGGTAGGAGGGAGTAACTAGTAAGGGGGGGGGGTAGGAGGGAGTAACTAGTAAGGTGGGGGGGTAGGAGGGGAGTAACTAGTAAGGTGGGGGGGGTAGGAGGGAGTAACTAGTAAGGTGGGGGGGTAGGAGGGAGTAACTAGTAAGGTGGGGGGGTAGGAGGGAGTAACTAGTAAGGTGGGGGGGGTAGGAGGGAGTAACTAGTAAGGTGGGGGGGGTAGGAGGGAGTAACTAGTAAGGTGGGGGGGTAGGAGGGAGTAACTAGTAAGGTGGGGGGGGTAGGAGGGAGTAACTAGTAAGGTGGGGGGGTAGGAGGGAGTAACTAGTAAGGTGGGGGGGGGTAGGAGGGAGTAACTAGTAAGGTGGGGGGGTAGGAGGGAGTAACTAGTAAGGTGGGGGGGGTAGGAGGGAGTAACTAGTAAGGTGGGGGGGTAGGAGGGAGTAACTAGTAAGGTGGGGGGGGTAGGAGGGAGTAACTAGTAAGGTGGGGGGGGTAGGAGGGAGTAACTAGTAAGGTGGGGGGGTAGGAGGGAGTGTAGGTGGGGGGTAGGAGGGAGTAACTAGTAAGGTGGGGGGGGTAGGAGGGAGTAACTAGTAAGGTGGGGGGGGGTAGGAGGGAGTAACTAGTAAGGTGGGGGGGGTAGGAGGGAGTAACTAGTAAGGTGGGGGGGGTAGGAGGGAGTAACTAGTAAGGTGGGGGGGTAGGAGGGAGTAACTAGTAAGGTGGGGGGGGTAGGAGGGAGTAACTAGTAAGGTGGGGGGGGTAGGAGGGAGTAACTAGTAAGGTGGGGGGGGTAGGAGGGAGTAACTAGTAAGGTGGGGGGGGTAGGAGGGAGTAACTAGTAAGGTGGGGGGGGTAGGAGGGAGTAACTAGTAAGGTGGGGGGGTAGGAGGGAGTAACTAGTAAGGTGGGGGGGGAGGTGGAGGGAGTAACTAGTAAGGTGGGGGGGGTAGGAGGGAGTAACTAGTAAGGTGGGGGGGTAGGAGGGAGTAACTAGTAAGGTGGGGGGGGTAGGAGGGAGTAACTAGTAAGGTGGGGGGGTAGGAGGGAGTAACTAGTAAGGTGGGGGGGTAGGAGGGAGTAACTAGTAAGGTGGGGGGGTAGGAGGGAGTAACTAGTAAGGTGGGGGGGGTAGGAGGGAGTAACTAGTAAGGTGGGGGTGGGTAGGAGGAGAACTAGTAAGGTGGGGGGGTAGGAGGGAGTAACTAGTAAGGTGGGGGGGGTAGGAGGGAGTAACTAGTAAGGTGGGGGGGGTAGGAGGGAGTAACTAGTAAGGTGGGGGGGGGTAGGAGGGAGTAACTAGTAAGGTGGGGGGGGTAGGAGGGAGTAACTAGTAAGGTGGGGGGGGTAGGAGGGAGTAACTAGTAAGGTGGGGGGGTAGGAGGGAGTAACTAGTAAGGTGGGGGGGTAGGAGGGAGTAACTAGTAAGGTGGGGGGGTAGGAGGGAGTAACTAGTAAGGTGGGGGGGTAGGAGGGAGTAACTAGTAAGGTGGGGGGGTAGGAGGGAGTAACTAGTAAGGTGGGGGGGTAGGAGGGAGTAACTAGTAAGGTGGGGGGGTAGGAGGGAGTAACTAGTAAGGTGGGGGGGGTAGGAGGGAGTAACTAGTAAGGTGGGGGGGTAGGAGGGAGTAACTAGTAAGGTGGGGGGTAGGAGGGAGTAACTAGTAAGGTGGGGGGGTAGGAGGGAGTAACTAGTAAGGTGGGGGGGTAGGAGGGAGTAACTAGTAAGGTGGGGGGGTAGGAGGGAGTAACTAGTAAGGTGGGGGGGTAGGAGGGAGTAACTAGTAAGGTGGGGGGGGTAGGAGGGAGTAACTAGTAAGGTGGGGGGGTAGGAGGGAGTAACTAGTAAGGTGGGGGGGTAGGAGGGAGTAACTAGTAAGGTGGGGGGGTAGGAGGGAGTAACTAGTAAGGTGGGGGGGTAGGAGGGAGTAACTAGTAAGGTGGGGGGGTAGGAGGGAGTAACTAGTAAGGTGGGGGGGTAGGAGGGAGTAACTAGTAAGGTGGGGGGTGGAGTAGGAGGGAGTAAATAAAGGTTTCTTGCAAATTTTTTATCTTTTTCTTCCCTTAAATGTTGACTAATGTAGTGCTGAGTGGGAGTTACGTACAGCTGCACCCTTCAATGAGGATAAGGAGCTGTGATAGGAGCTCTCTCTCTCTCCGTCTCTCTGTCTCTCTCTCTCTCTCTCTCTCTCTCTCTCTCTCTCTCTCTCTCTCTCTCTCTCTCTCTCTCTCTCTCTCTCTCTCTCTCTCTCTCTCTCTCTCAATGCCTCTATGAATTTTTACACTAGCGGGTTAAATTAAGCTCACCAAATTTTTCTCCTATATTATGAGGTCTTGTTATGGGACTATAGGAAATAATGGTTGGAGATACTGTATTATATTTCCTAAAGTCTAGTCTAGTCTATTGATGAAACTTATATGTATGTATGTATGTAAATTATGTAGCATTTCTACCTCTATTCTTGGTTATATATAAGAAAATCAAATAAAACTATATCATTGAAAGCAAAGGAGAAGGATATTGAATTCCTAACAAACAGGGTATACACACACACACACACACACACACACACACACACACACACACACACACACACACACAGGGTATCAGCAGAGGATGTACGACTGTGTGTATACAAGGGTTTGCAGTGACGAGCTTCACTAAGTATGCATGTATGTATGTATGTATGGTGAATCAAACCTTCACTCCTTGTATTACTACTTGATGTACCTTCCCTTGATTTCCTCTCGCATATTCATCCACATTTGATATTTTTTTATACAAATTCACTGCTGCCCAACTAGAAATCAACTTACAACTCCATCCCTTCAACAGGCAAACTTAACCCCATTAATTGAAGAGAAAAAAACATTGAAAAATAACATACAGGAGTGAAAGTATAAGTAAAGTGATAATGAGAGGCAGATTGCATTAGTTTGGTCATGAGGAGAACATGGAGAAGGGTAAGTGGATGCAGCATGATAAATAAGTCCAAAGGTAGACTGAAGAACACATGAGGAGTTAAGGAACATAACAAAGTGTCAGGTGACTACAAGGGAGTCACAATGATCACAATTCATTTATTTACTTTATTTTTTTTTTTTACTGGCCAAGGGACAACAAAAATACGTTAAAAAATCCCGGTTTTCGCCAGACCCTGTATAGAAGACAGTAGGAGAAATAGAGGTCCAGTTTAGTATGAGAGGTATCTTGACACTCCTCTTTTGAAAGAGTTCAAGTCATAGGCAGGTGGAAAAACAGACAAAGGCAGAGTTGCAGAGTATACCAGTGTAAGGGATGAAAGAGTGAAGATACTGGTTAACTCTTGCATTAGAAAGATGGACAGAATAGGGATGAGAAGATGTAGAAAGTCTTGTGATATACAATTTTTTTTATATTTATCTTTAAAACTAGGGTGTGATAGTATTTTCATCACTGAATCGTCTGTATGTATTAACAATAGCTAAACAGAGGATATAGTTTTCCCCTTCTTCACGTTTTCTACACACACCCAATACAAAAAGCAGAGCTCATCCTCATACAAACCAATGATTACCACAAAGTGTATTCATAATTTCCTTCAACGAAATCTGTTGAAACTAAACTCACGTATTCTTTTACTACTCCCTCCCTGACACTGGTCTAACATCTAACCATTTATCTACATAACAAAATACATTATGTGAGGCTACCAAAACAGTGCAAGGATGGATGGATGTATGCTTCAGTACCAGAGACATGAGAGGCACTGCAGTATGTATGGAATGACCACACAGGCAGCTAAATGTTATCAAAATATTCAATAACAAACCTTCTTCACTAAGATATGAAAGCCGGGTGACACAAAACATGTGTACAAAAGCAACATGAGACTCCTGGAAGCAAGGTAAAGATGTGCCAATGTTAGGCTGGAGTGAAATGTTGTCAGTTCTGGTTTTAACATCTACAACACCCAAGGGAACACAGGCAGATTGACATTGCTTATAATTTAGTCACTTAAGGATGTTACCACTATACTCAAGCAGGAATTAGGCTGTTGATGCACAAGAAAATATCAGTGACAGCTAAAAACATATCATAATACCACCATGCAAATAATTCCATCAATGACTCTTCCCTTAAGTAACCAAAAAATTATACATTATCATAACCTGCTCTGAATGATATAAAGGTCTTTTTTTCTCTCTCTCTCTCATAGTAGTTACTTCGCATGTCATCCTTGCATTGTTTTGAAAGACAGGTAATACATTTACTGTTGTTACCTGATACCACCTCACCAAGCAAGCTCGGTATCAACTAGTACCTTGGTCTCTAGGTAGGATATAAGGCTACTCCTTTAGAACCTAACCATTGCCTTCCAAGCTAATATTTTAACACTAGGAAAGGGAAAGGGAGAGCAAGAGAAAGAGAGAGAGAGAGAGAGAGAGAGAGAGAGAGAGAGAGAGAGAGAGAGAGAGAGAGAGAGAGAGAGAGAGAAAATAGCACCTGGTTTGGCTTGTGACATTGGAGAAGCCAAGATGAACACATTCATGACCGTTACCACCCACAAAACATTACTCATTGCTATGTAGGTAATGTAAGAAATTGCAATAACACGCCCAGGCAATGACACAAAATGCTGAAAGTTATTGACATATATAATGGTGGTGGTGGTGGTGGTGGTGGTGGTGGTGGTGGTGGTGGTGGTGGTGGTGGTGGTGGTGGCCTCACTCTAACATAAGTATTAATAGTACCAAAATTATACCCGTCTCACTACAAAGGACACGTTTGATATCCGAGTTGCATTTCGCACGCATTAGAAATTGTAGTATTGCTTTTCCATTGCAAATTAGTCGTTTCAGAGGCGATAATTTCTTCATGCGATTAATTTTTCCCGACAGATTCCGCGATGATTGACACAGAGACGAGGAAGATGAAGAAGAAAGAGCCAGTTAGGAGATTGTATGTAGCAATTAGGTTGGGTCAGACAAAAAATAAATAGAATAAAATGAAGAGAAAGAAAGAAAAAAAAGCAACGGTAATATATATACATAACAATAAAAAAACAATTAATAGATAAAGTTTTGTGCGATAGGTGTCATCCTGAATATTAACACTGACAGAAACAAGTACATTGCCTCCATTCTAAAAACAAAAGAGAAAGTAAAAAAAATGAAATCTTCAGCCAAAGCTCCACAAATTCAAGATGATTTTTTAAAGTAGGACAAATTCTCCCTCAAATAAAGTGTAGTTTGTGTTTCTTATATGTGCAGTACTCTTATATATCCTTCAATATCCCTTTAAGATGAACATGCGCTAGTCTATGTGATGTTCAATAGCTTTAATTAAATGTTTCCAATGTTTAATTAATCACCTCTCAAAGTGCTAGTAACTAATACTGAATATTAACAAAAACTAAAATTCTTGACTTATACAAAACATGACAACATTCATTTTCATTCTTCAATATTTATAGTTATTACCCAAATTTATCTTTATAATATCCTAAAAACCATATTAGATTTGACTAAATTAAGATGGTTTCAAGTCAAATAATGCACTGTCACACCCACATATCTAGTGTTCCTTAGTTCATGATTGTAAAAAGTTATAATATATCTAGTCTTCCTTAGATGTTCATTTCAAGCACAAACTCATCTTTAGTTCAGCAAGTGTAAGCAAGTGTTAACATCATTGATTCGACCAAAGTTAGAATACACGGCAGTGATTTGGTTACCACATAAAATAAAGGATATAAATAACATTGAGAGATTACAAAGAGCAGCTAGAAAATTAACTCCAAGCCTGAGATATTTACCAAATGAAGAATGACTTCCTAGGTTTAAACTACCAATCCGTGAGAAAAGAAGAGAAAGGGGAGACTTAATAGCAATATACAGAGCATCAAAAGGTTAGAAAAAAATTGACAGAGAAGATCTGTTTGTGTGGGACGACAGAACTACAAGAGGACATAAGAAGAAACTGAAAAGGACTACATGTAAAAGACGTTAAAAAATACAGCTTCCCATATAGAAACTTAGAAGCCTGGGATATACTTGATGTAGAAGAGATCAATGCAAGAAATATTAATGATTTCAAAAGCAAACTGGATGATAGTAGATTTGGAGACGTGACGGGACGGTACGAGCATAACTTTTTTCCTGCATGTTACAACTAGGTACACACACACACACAAACAAAATCATCTTACTTACCTGTTCCAGCAGACACACACGTACGTACACACCTGTCCTCATCACCAGCACAGGTATCCTTAATCACTACCACATTCTTATTAACTACACACAAAAAAACAACACAAACAGCCTTACCCTGCCACACCTGTCCTCTACCACACCTGTCCCCTGCCCAACCCTTCCCTTCCTTATCCCTGCTCTACCTGCCCCCTACCACACCTGTCCCTCACCCAACCCTGCCCCAGCCACACCTGTCCCCTACCCCCCCTGCCACACCTGTCCAGACGCAGGTATGTAAGTAGAGGGAGTGATTATAAGTGTAATTACCTCGCCTTCTCCCTTGACACTAGACTCATAACAACACTGAAAGACCAAAACAATGACGTCATAACACCAGGACTCTCATTGGTGGATTATTGTAAAGCAGTCTTTCTATTGGTTGTCAGTCCAGGTGTGTTCGGAAAGGTAAGTGTCGCTCAGCCAATCATATTGTAAGTTCGGTATAAAGGTAAATTCTGATTGGATAAGGATGTAGGTGTATAAGGAATGTTTGAGTTTTATTTAAGGTTAAAGATGATATGTAAGGTTGAGGTGTTATTTGGGTTTAAATGAATATATATGTGAAGGTTTTTGAAGTGGTATTTAATATTGGTTACTTTATATAGCTTGGTATGGAAAGAGCAATGTCATTTCTGGAAAATAAGTACCTTAAGGGAAGGACCACTTCTAGGATATCATATTGTAATTTTCAAATCAAAACATGTACTATGAATATAAGGTCATTTAACATAATACTTGTGATAATATAATCAATGCATTACTTTTATACAAACCACTTGCATGTTAACTATATCAATTGATACCTAAATTACACTCTATATATAGGAAAAGAATAATGCGACTTTTTTCCCCCGCGCATTCTGGAGTCCTGTGAAGACTTAAATATGAAAATAATTCTATGTATATAAAGTTCAATAACATGGCTGCCTTTAGTTACCCTTCCTAACTACAGCTGAGAGAAAACTGATCTTTTAAATGGTAACGGGTGTAAAAGTCGTACCCAGGCTTCAGTAAGTGTCGGGAATGGAGACAAGTGTGAGGACTGAGGGAAGTGGTGAGCAGCGAACTTGAGGCAGATAAACAATGGTACACTACTTCCTATCCATCATTAAAGAAACCCTATAAATACAAGACATTAAAGTTATAAATCAAAGAGTACATTTAATATTATCAAGTTATAGGACAAAACAAACCCAAGAAGAGCGGTTATAAAGGCTACAACTACAAATCTACATCTAAGAACACAACATTCAAATGATATCTTAAAATCCAGACTTACACATTACATTATGAAGGAAAATCTGGATAAGAAGAGACAGACAAAGCTGCACTTGATCCCAGATGAACACAAAAATTAAGGCTCTCAGGTGCGCATTATTCGTCGTGGTGTTTCTGGTCTGGAGTGAGCGGCGCTGTAGGTTTGATTTCACTTTTCTAGGAATAAATGAAAAAAATTGTGTTATTTGTAAGTAATCGAAGCGTATGTTAAGTAATCCGTTATCAGTTCCTCCTTTGCACGACACCTGGTACAGAATGAATATTTTTTTCTAAACTTCCTTTAAAGTATCGAATTGCACTTTTGTTCATACCCAATGTGTGTTAAAAAGGTCACAAATTTTCTTTTCACTTTGAGCAAACTACGTATCAACAATCATTCTTTTCATGATCTCTTATCGATCGTAATTAACATGAACTAAATAAAAAATACCACTAACTACAAACATAATGCAGAACAATAATTATCCTGCATTCACTAAACAAATATTCACGTAACAATCACCAACAGACACTAAAGACCAATCAACTACCTAACAAACCACGTCCACTCACCATCTTCATACACACGGCGTTCACTGGTCTCACTACAAGCATTCCCACCGCCAGCAGGAGGTTGAACACTGCCTCAGACATCTTCAAGGACATCACCAACACCTGCACTACCACCTGATGCTGCTGCTGCACCTCCTCACCAGGCCTACCCAGACACTTGTAGCGAACCAGTTGCACGCACTCCATCTAGCGGGGATGGAAGGTGTTAGTATAGTATTCCTTCACATTATAGCATCAGAGGTGTTTTCTCACTTCCATGTACTCACCGCCAGATGGGAGGGTGTGGGTTCCAAGGGACAGGTGGCGTGGAGGTGGTCGTGGGCAGCGTGGCAGAGACGATGGGTGGTTTTAGTGGCGAGGGCGACAGTCTTCACTCCCACGCCTCCTTCACGCACATCTACGGAAGAGGAAATGTTTAGGGATGTGTTCAGTTTAAGCCACTGACTACTTTCTCACTTCAGTTTCAAGTCAACAGTGTCACCGTGCGGCTTCACCTTTATACTACTACTACTTACTACTTACTACCTACTACCTACTACCTACTACTACTACCCACCAGGCTCCTCCGGGTCTCTCCTTCCCTCCGGCAGGTAGTGGTCCAGCAAGTCGTGAGCTGCGTTCAGTACAAGGTGAGGGGCTCTGCCAGCTGCAACAGTCTTCTTCTTGATCACCTCCACCTGCTCCACCTAAAGGGGAGTCTACGTTATACCGAAGTCTCTGGTATCAAATTCAATTACAAAGTACATAAAGTTTTGTCTAATTACACTACAATACACAACTCGCCAATTATAAAAGTTCTCTCAAATTACGTAAATAGAAACGAACCATAAAAAAATTAATTGGAAAATTATTTAAACCTAAGATCACCACAAAGTATGAAAGCGAAAGATAATCCAAACCAAATTAAGTTTTGAAAGGAAGACTAAAGCGTCATAAGTCTTAAGGGGAAGAAAGCAGAACAGAAAGGAGGCAGTCTCGGTTCGAAATGAATAATGAATGACCTTCGAACTGTAATTAGTTTTGGTTCAGTTTAGGTCCAGCATCACTTACGAGGATGGTGGCGCGGGAACAGACGGCGGCGGAGAGGGAGGAGGAGGCTGCTTTGTTCCCGCCTGCCAGGGTACTGAGGAAGCCTTCACGCGTGGCACTCAACACCTGCAGCAGAACGTCTTTTAGGTCCCCGAACTAATGTGGATGGCGATAACCAACACCGTGAATGGACGAGAAAATATAACTCTCCTAAACTTCTGGATCAAAACCCAAGGCGCAGTGATGATGCAGTATAACCCTTCCTTAGTGCATCTAATTATCAGAGTGAATCCACGAGACTAAGGCAATCAAAACAAACACTGTATTCCTTGTATCCTTTCCCTAACACGTGTACAGCCCCCCTACCCCTGCCCCCCTTTGTCCTACCTCCCCTGAAGGCTTGGTGACAACAGGCATCCTCCGCTCCACATCGTCCAGCACCCGACACGCCCACTCGTCCAGGGGCTTGAGGTGCTCCACATACTTGACCAGCGGCACGGCCAAGGGCACTGCCACCGTCACTACCGTCTTCAGAGAGCCTTCAGCCATGCCCAAGGCCACACCCACCACCTTGTACTCCTGTAATGATTATTCAACATTATTTTGCATCTAGATGATAAGCGAGTTTGATATTTAGGACGTAAGAAAAAATATTAAAAGGTAATTTCGCTTCTAAAAGGAAAAGGTAATCGGATGGTTAAATCTTCCTCTTGTACATACATGAACAAAAAGCAATCTAAACCTTTTTCATGGTTCTAAGTCTTAAAGCTATAAGGTACTACGAGGCTGACCTTTGACCTTTGGTACAGGTGTGCGGCGAGGTCACAGGCCTCGTTGACAGCAGGTAGTGCCATCAGACGGGCTGGGAAGGCAGGCCAGGTGGGGCTGACCTCAGTACTCGCCATCACGAACTGTTCCTGTTGAGGATGAAACATGAATGACTTCAAACACATCAAAAGAAACACTATGAACAACTGAATTTTAGGCAGAAATTTCAAATATTTGTTAGGAAAATGTTAAAAAATATATAACATTTATTATGGAACATTTTCCCTGAAACCTTTGTAGAATAATTTAATATTGCAATTATTGGGGACATGTATAATTGCTCTAAATTACCAAACTTAGGATATCAATTAATAACCTGTAATGAAGAAGTCTATGAACGCATTGTAGGCAAATACGTACTGAACACACACACGAGCACACTGCCCTTCCAATGATCCTGCTTCTCACTACAATAATACGTACATACATAACTTAAGATTTATTTTCCAAGTCTTTCGAAATCTTAAAACTGTATGGGATCACTTATTGGTGCCGAGGGGGGGGGGGGGGGGGGAGTGACTGGTGACCACATCCCACTATCGAACTTACCTTTATATTTTGTTCATTAAAGAAAAAAAAACTATACGAATTTCTAACTTTTCGCGACTATGGAGGGAAAGAAGTAGTATATGTAGAAAGTTCTGTTCGGGAAATATTCAGCAGGAGGCAGGAAGGGACCCCTAGCTGAATGCTTTTACTCACAACTTTTGTCTCTAAACATTTCGAGGCTCCGAACGCCACACTCGCCTCTCGAAACACCAAAATAATACCTTATTCAATCCTATTTTCAAACAGTATTAGTCCTACGAGAGAAAAAAAGATAAATGCACTTATTTTTAACGCAATCATAAATTTTACAAACTACAATTCATACATTTAGCGTTTTATACAACTGCTATGGTTTTATATACAAGTCACTTTACTGTATGATAGATTAGCCTCAAACTACTACTTTCAAGTTCATCTGTATGCACACCTACTAAGGGTCTGAGCATGACGCAATCAGTCCCCACGTGTTGCTCGGCACGTCGACAACATTTCCGGAGTGTGAACAATGTAAGCAAACCACAAGACATTACAACACCTATTACTGGACTTGCCCAAACATCTTAATCATAACATTTGAGCAGCATAAGTGTGAAAATAGTGGCAGTAAACCTATCCCAACACTATTTTGTCCTCTACTATTTTAGGGAATATTGTAATACTTTCATGTTGTATAAAAAATTTCGTAACGTTTCGCTACTATTAATTACTACTACTACTACTACGGTGTTTGTGGATGAGCGTGGATGGGTGACGTAGCTGTATTACGTCACATCCGTCACCTTCACCCATCACACTTCCAAGGAAACAGACGGTATTTCCATCTTCTTGGTACATGAAAGCGGACAACCACTCCACTCCCACTAGGAAAAGGTGACCTACATGCATTAATGAATTCCTAAAACCAATTACGTGAGTGAACACAAATCTCACCCTATTGAAGTCCATCCCTGGTAAGGTAAAAATAACTCGCACTAACACAGATCACAGTCTTACCTGCCTTACCTGACTGACTGAAGGCTTACCGATTAATTGAGTGACTGCTGCACCTGAGAACACGGGAACGACTGATTGAACACTGACTGACTGATTTCCTTATTGACTGAAGCTTCACTGATCAATCGTTTCGTACACCTTGCTGACACTGTATCACTTGACCAACTGACTGACTGACTGACGAAATGACTGACTAATCTGCTTCTCACAACACCATCTCATTGCCACACGTCGCCACAATCCAATACTTCACTAATTCTAATATAAAATGTCACGTTATATATTAATTACGTATAACCTTAATGTATTACAGATTCAGGCTTCGTTAAGGTACCTAGACAAAATATAAAAAAGGAATGGAAAAGGTCAAGGTTTTAATGCGTTATGAATGATTAATAATGGAAGAAAATGGTGATTGGTAATGGTTGATGGGTAACTTAACTACCTTCTGGACCAATGAGAGAAAGGCCGTTCATGCTCTTACCCAATGAAGGATGAAGGAGCCAATTCCGTTCAGTGATTCATTTGGAAATTACCTTAACGATTACTTACGTCTGTGTGTGTGCTGTGTATACAACAACAACAACAACAACAACAACAACAACAACAACAACAACAACAACAACAACAACAGCAGCAGCAGCGGTAATACACATTCACAAAACAGTAGTACAATAAGCAGCCATGAAAGTAGCCTAAGGTATTAATTATATTATTTGTTTTGTCCACAACTTTATATATACATAAAAAAAAAATATATATATATATATATGAAAAAAAAACCATACGAGCATGAACACGGCCACTCCCACCACTATGAATGATTACTATCACTATTATTAATGACAACCTTCCCTTATAGTCATGAACAATACATTTTTTTTTCAACTAAACCCCCCCGGCCAAAAAAAAAAAAATAAATAAATAAATAAATTTCCTTCCTGCATGTATCTATTCCTCCTCCTCCTCCTCCTCCTCCTCCTCTTTCTCCTAGTCCTCCTCCCGTGTCCTCTTCATCTGCCTCCACACTCCCCATCACTCCCTTCTCCCTGTGTCATCTCCATCGCTTCCCCTCCCGGCCCCCTGCTTGGCCTGTCCTTGTAGAGACAGGCAGAGTAGCGACACCCTGCCAGGCACCCTAAACTTGTCACCCTGTCTCTTAGCGGGAGGGCAAGGAGACAGGATGGAGGAGGAGGAGGAGGAGGAGGAGGAGGAGGAGGAGGAGGAGGAGGAGGAGGAGGAGGAGGAGGAGAAAACAAAGAGCTTGAAAAAAAGGAAAAAAAGAGGTTTAAAAGGGAGGAAGATATAGGTAGAGGGAGAAGGAAGTGAATGGAAGAAGGCAGATAAAGGAAGGAAGGGAGGGAAATGGAAGGGAAGTGGAAGAGGGAGAAGGAGTAATACGGAAAGAAATGAAAAAGAGTGATATTAGGAGAAAAGAGCAGGAGAGAGAAAGAGAGAAAGAGAGAGAAAAAAAATTAGATGATAAAGGAAAGAAACAATGA